>PDNC01000119.1:0-85651 GCA_002572885.1 Blastomyces parvus | reverse complement strand
CCAATATGTTCTTTTTTAATGACCCATAATATGCAAGAAGAGAGAAATAAAAATAAAAATAATAAAAATAGAGACCTTGTCACGCAGAGCAGGATTGAAATGGATAAGACGAAGGAAAACTAAAAGATGGGGCAAAAAAAAAAAAAAAAAGACACAGATACAAGGAGGAAGGAAGGCTCAAAACAAAAAGAAAGAAAAAAACAGAAAGTGATATCATTTGGTAAAAACTATGGAAGAAAACGGAAAACATAAGGAGGATCCATAGGAGGGCAGGGAGGCAAGAGAGATAAGTTAGATGATAGTAAACAGCAAGGGGGCAGCTTCTCCCCCCTCCCTTCTTCCTCCCGGACAACTGAAATTGATCGATCAATCAATTGATGCAACGCGATGCGAATAAACAGAAACGACGAACACGTTCCCTCGAAAGGAAGAGTAAAAAAAAAAATAAGAAATATAAAACATAAATGAGGAAATGAGACGTAGATGGTAAAGAGAAACAAAGGGGCCTCTAGAGGTGCAGCTCAATTCGGAAAGCGTCTAACGCAACCTTGGAAGGCGGGCGGCGCGTCGGGTCGTCGAGCAGGCAGGTGTGTGTGTGTGTGTGTGTGTGTGTGTGTGTATAGGCATTTGGGATAACTTTTTTTCGTTTTCAGGGCTCATCTCGTCCAGTAAACACTTGAAATAAACAATCGCTTTTGCAAAAAGGCAACAGCAACACCTCACCACACATGCAATTCGTTAACATGATAGAAGGCTTTTTCGGTGGAAAAAATATATGTTATAAAGGGATAAGATAACAGGAGGAACAACATTCTCTCTTTGAATTTTTCTGTCTTTTTTTCTTTCTCTTTCTCTTTCTCTTTCTCTTTCTTTGATTAAAATTAAAGGGGCAGGGAAACGGAGGGAAGGAAATGAAAATTGTCCTGATCATGTACAGAGACAGAGGTAGTATGTATGTGCATTGCAAAACAGAATCTCATTCATTATTTAAATTCTTCTTTGCGTTTCCCTTTCGTCATAAAAGATATCACATATCAAAGTGGTAGTCATCATCGCCGAAAATACCGCCTTCAGTGTTTTCGCTCGTTTTTACGATCCCGCTCATTCGATGATCCCTTCCGCTTGCGGGGGGGTGTGCCTGCTTTACCCAGGTATCATCTGGCCTTGTCCCGTCCTCCATGTGGACATCCTTCATATGCTGGTCCATTGAGCTTTCATTGACAAAGGTAAAACCTCGGAAATTGGCCTGCATGCCTGGCGATAATGGTGTTGACGCTGGCATGGCGCCAGCGGCGAGTGCGGCAGCGCGCGCATTCAGGGAAGTGGCCTGGTCTAGTGCAGTCGTGAACTCTGGGTCGAAGTACGACGTGTCCATCACTGACTTCAATTTTGGTTTGAATGGAGGAGCCACATTCTTTCGAGCCAAGGCGTCCCAGTCGACATCATGGAAGAAGGGGTGGGCCATGAGTTCTTTTGCATCGTCTGTAGCTCCTAGCCGGTGTTTTGGGTTTCGATTAAGAAGACCTTTCACGAAATTGCGTCCCTCAGTACTAAGAGCGTCACGAGGAAACCTCACTTTCCCGAAGGCGATGTTCTTATACATCTGCTGCGTATCCTCTGCGTAGAAGGGACTCCATCCACAGCACATTTCGAAGACGAGTACACCCAAGGACCAGAAATCTACCATCTTCGTGTAACCTTGTTCATCGAGAAGGACTTCAGGAGCAAGATACTCCGTTGTGCCGCAAAACGTGTTTGTTGTTTGATTCTTTGTCAAGTTGGCCTTGGAAAGCCCAAAGTCACAAAGCGCAATGTGACCATTTGCATCAAGTAGAATGTTCTCTGGCTTGAGATCCCGATAGACGATGTCATGTTCGTGTAGATGTTGCAATGCCAATATCAACTCCGCAATGTAGAACTTCGCCCTGGCTTCTTGAAACCTGCCCTCTTTTTGTAGATGCCAAAATAGTTCTCCTCCCGACATGTAGTCCGTGACAAGGTACAAATCGGTGGGCGTTTGGAAAGAAAATTTGAGACCCACGATAAACGGAGAATTCGTCATGGCAGTTCGAACCAAGATATTCCTTTCACCAAGCGTATGGGCAACTTCCTTCTTCTGGATGATCACCTTTTTGGAAAGGACTTTCATTGCGTATATTCGTTGGGTGTCTTTTTTCCTCACTTGGTATACTTGCCCAAACGTCCCTTTCCCTATAAGTTTGAGGATTTGGAAATCATTCGGCCCAAACTGCTTCTTATCCGTTTTCTGAAAACTCATTTCCAAGTGTATTTCCCCAGTCACATGCCCGTCACCCCGACCACGAGCTACCAGAGGATACCAACCCTCTATGGACTGATTATCTTCCTTGAAACTGGCGTTCAATTTTACATGACCCAGAAAAGCTTCATGATTCGATCGGTCATAAACCGAAACCTCAATTTCCGATTCGTCTCCAAGGACATCACTAGAGATTGATCAGCAATTTGGATCCATTTATTCATGTTACCGGGGGGTTTTTTTTAATATTTTTTTGTTTTCTTCAGGAAAAAAAGTTAATGTTAGAGAAAGGAACAGGAACAAAACGCACAAAATGGCTTCATGGTTCCACTGAGGATCCGTTACCACACCTGTCTCTTTGCGATCATGATTATCCAACATACTGTTATTGCTGCTTTGTCGACTTTTCATCGGGATTGCCATTGGACGCCCGGAATCACTGTTTGATCGTTGGATTGGTACAGAGGATAGCGAATCCTCCCCTCCCTTCGTATTCTCAGCATCGTCTCCCTCCTCTGTCTGAGCGCCCTTGGAAATGTATTCATTCAATTCGAAGACGCACACGACGTAAGGGTCATAACTTGGCCGTAAACCTCTCCCTTCGGATATTTTGATAGATAATTTTCCTTTTAGCGACCCTACCGGAATCCCCTGAGGTTCTGTTATGCCAGTAGAACGAGACGATGACTGCTTAGGTGTTCGCTTGCTCGGCTTTGTTGATTCAAGATGGTCGTGAGCAGGTGAACTGGAGGATTTATCTAGTTGCGGAGGTTCATTTGTTGACATGGCCCGCGGAGTCAAAGGTGGTGTATTCTTTTGCGGTTGAGGGGTAGTCAGTTTTGCCAGTTCCTCAGAAGAATTGGAAAGCGGGCAAGAGTGAGTGGAACGTGATAAGGTGGGGCAAGTAGATGTAGACGGGTTAGAAAAGTGAGATGCAAGGACGGGATCCTTTGAGAGACTGCTAGCAACAGGTTCTGATGTATGCCGTCCAATCTTTAAGGAATTCTGCGAAAGCAGGTTCTTTATTGCGCGGCAGATAGAACCCATTCCGCTCTCAAGCAGAGGTGCGCCATTTTCTGCCTCTTCCGCCTCTTTTTGTACAATCGAACAGGAAGAAGATAAGGGAGGAGTGGGTAACGAGTTGATGTCCGACGGTGCCTCCTCTTTTCCTCGCTGATCTGATTCTTTTTCAGGTTGGGATGGAACGGGATCAGAGGACTGATCTCGCTCCAGCATTACAATGGAGCCAGACATCGAGGCATTGTCAGAGGAAGCCTTCGTCTCCACATCAACTTGAGGATGTACAAGAGAATCGTGTTCTTGAGTATAATCGGAACCACGAACCTGAAAATAGCTGGGTATTATGCTCGGGAAACGCTTGTCAGTAAACTCTGGTTGCGGTGTAGCAGAGCTACCATCGGGAGGGGTTGCAGAGCCTATATCGTCATCGTGTTCTCTGCTAAACATTAGCTACAAGAGCCCAGTAGGCCGGACGAACGTGCGTGGAGGGATTGGTATGCTGTGGGAAGCCTGTCCAGGCCTGGTCAAAGGGAGATGGCAAAAACATAAAAGCCGGAGTTTTCAAGATGGGAGAGGTGCGATCTCAAAAGAAAAAGGCAGAGCTAGCCCGCCGGCATTGGGGTCAAGTGCTTTTTTTCTTTTTTTTTTTTCCCTTCTTCTAAGACTTCGACACCCAGTGGGGCAACACGCATGGCCTCCGCAAAAAAGCATCACAGACTTACAGCATGGCCTCCCGTAGTAAATCCGCATGGACCTGTTGTTGTCCCGCCATATTTCATCCAGCAGCGCTGACCCTCCTCCTAAAAGCTGTCACCTGCAGCCGTAGTACCCACTCAAAACAGGTGTATGCGGAGTAGAGGGTCGAGAATCGATTGTAGGTTTAGAACGAGACCTGCAATGCGCGCGAAAGAAGGCCTGCCTAGATTCGAAGATAAGGGCGTTCGAAAAGGTTAACTTTATGAACACAAAAATAGCAAGAAAAGAGAGACAAAATGCACGAGTCGTAGTATATTCAAAATTAAAAACAAAACCAGAAAATTGATTGCAAAATAAAGAAGGTGAATAAAGAATGGAAAAATAAGAAAAAGGAAAAAAAAGGTGAAAAAAAAATAAAGAAGAGAAAAAGAGCCTTGTCCGGGAGCTAGCAAAGTTTGCGGAACAGACTCGGACCAGGAATCGTTGCAGGATGGGAAATGGTGGGGGCGGGCAGCGGTGAGTTTTGGGTGTGATTGTTGTTCTCCCAGCACAAGAGGAAAACCCAGATGAGGGGAGGGGGGTTCCAAACGTACCTAGGTAATTTATTCAAGGTACCGTAGCCCCAAAAAAGTACGGGTTTTTTACACGATGGGCGGCTGAAGTGTTGATGACGCCTTATTTCAGCTACCTTGTAGTAGAGCAAGAGACTAGACAGATAGACAGAAGATACTTGTATCGCAAAGGGGTTTCTTGTTGGAGACGGTCTTGTTGTTGGTGTTGTTGGTGTTGTTGTCGCGGGTGTTGAAGCTGTTTTGGTGGCTGTTGCTGTCGTCTGGGAAGAGTGAGGGGACAAAGAAAGCTCTCGGCTGAATAGGAGAGGTTTTTATTATATTTATGTCATCACACGTAGTTAACGATTAGCAGTGACAACTCGAGCGAAGCAGACAGTTCACAGCATGTGGCAGCGATCGGCAAGATCAGATCAGGGAGTCATCGAGCATCCAGGGACAGCAGGAGCCATGTATGTCTGTACTGTACTGTACAATAACTTGAGGCTAAAAAGAGGGGAAGCCAGACGACGTATGTATGTATACGGTACAGGGTGTAGAGGAGAACAGAAGAATGAAGAAGAATAAAGAGTGTAGACGGAGACGGGGGAGCGGAAGACGAGAAGAAGAACAAGAAGAAGAAGAAGAAGAAGAATCCCCACAAGCATCAACAAGACACAAAAAGACCGAGTGAGTGAGTGAGTGACATCCTGACCAAACCAACCCCCAACATCTGGTCGTGTCGTTACCCACCAACGGCCGACTGCTGCGGGCTGGGGGAGGTTGACTGCGGAAGCAAAAGAGGGGGAGGCGACAAACACCAGCCTCGTCCTTCCGCCGCCCTGCGATCTGTCTCGTCAGTCTTCATCTCCTCTTTCCCCCCCTCTTCGGCTTTGTCTCTGTAGTTAACTTAACTCAGGCTTACTGGCTAACCTTTTCTTAAGTTAACGAAACCGTGTCATCCCACCCAGAGCTCACATTTCGTGGCCACCTCGCCTCACACAGGGGAATCCCCTTCAATTACTGTGAGGACAGTGAGGAGAAGAAGGGGGCAGGCAACTTGCAACTAACAAACTTCGCACTATCGCATCCAGTCCGGCCCAGCTGCGGAGTATGCGATCATTCTTCGAGATACTATTCGTCTCATCCGTTTCAGGGCCCCCTCGGGCGATTAGCTACCAGACCATGGTTTAGCGGACCGACAGCCAGCAGGAAATAATGGCCTTCCGATTCTTGCCTGCTTCCCCGGTCCAATCCTTATTGAGTCGTCCTCTTTCATGCCGCCTTGCCTGCCTGGGCGTTGCGCCGGCCGGTTTATTGGATGTGATCATTTTGGCCCATTTAAAGGGAAGCTTGGGCTGTATTGTTTTGTTTATTGTTTAACCGCCTTCATTTTGTGACTGGGCGCAGCGTCGCAGAGCTCATATTTTCGCCTAGACCAGGTTGCAATTCTGCAGGATATAATCATCAGCTCCCTTCTGTACTCGGGAGCTGAGCTAACAGATCAGAGATGGGCGGTGTCTCAATGGTAATAATTTCCGCCCCGCCACAACGGTGCTAGCCAGAGCTCAGCGGCCAGCTCGGACTTCTAAGTTCTTGGATAACCAACGCCACCTCCAACCGCTGCTTATCTGCAGATGCGAGGTTCTACATGGTGATTATTCGCTTTCCCCTTTCTATTGGCGATTTTCTTTTTAAAAAAGATCATAATCAGGGCTTTCAACGTCTCACTGCTCCGTACTCGGGCAAGAATGATTTCCATATATTTGCCACGGACCACGGATTTGGCTGCCGGAGCTTGATGAGTGGAGAAACAGTTGCAATCGCTATCCTTGATTCCTAGGAGCACAGAACCTCAGGAAATGTATTGGGTGACGTATCCGTACATGCTCCAATTCTGCACGCATGCAGCTCCTTGGTGTTGAGCCGAGATATGGCTTTCATCCAGCCCTTCACAGATCGCACAAATACTTGAAGCATACAACATATGTTTCGTCTTGTGCTAAAAGCGTCTTATTCTTGCGAGTTTCGCGAGCTGCAATGTCTAGACATGAGTAATTTTAAATCCCCCAAAATGTGCACATGAAAGTTGATACTGTTTACTTCGAGCAAAAATTGAAGATCCCGGCTTGGATCAGACGGTAAATGCAGCAGTTTTTTCTCTCTTTTCTTTTTCTTCGACATTCCATGGATCGTCACTTGCCGATATGGCAGTTAACTTTGGGGGAAACTCAGTTTAATTAAATATCTCTGCAATGAACAGAGGTAAAAGAGGCGACAGACAGCACAGAAAAACTAATGGGCATATGATTGTTCTCCACGCCAAGGATTGAGGTTGATTTCTTCGGGTTAACAGGAGTCTAGCTTTTGATGATACATACATGATGTTGATAGTAGCTTGAATTCTCTTGTCTCTTGAGATTGGCCTATCTTGCTAACGATAATATACCTGTGCTCGCGATATGCCTGGTGATGCGCAATGGATAGCTCTCGCTTCTGTTGTGAAAGCTCTGAGCCTGCGGTTGTCGGCGTTTATGAAGAACGCCAAGGTAATCGCAGCCAACCCCGCGCGCTATTGGCTCTCCAACACGAGAAGCTTCAAGAACTTATCCAAAACATACCGTTATTTCAGAGAACGGTTCACTGGATCCTACCTTGCTGCCTATACATGATGACTGAAGAGCACCCTGGAGCGTCTTGATGTGATCTGCGCGTCGAATTGTTCATGCTCCCTGCGGACACAGGCAACACCACTATTATCCCCGCGTCCCCAGTATATTTATCCCAACGGACTTTCCAGTTTACCCTGAAATTTCTCGAGTTTCATTTAATTCTATCAACTCAATCACCCATACTGCTTTACATCCTTTTTGCGGTCAGATGGCTAGAAAATCTAGCGCCTCCATCCCGATGTTCATAGCTGCTCAAACCAGCCCTATCCCTCTGAGGCTTCCCGGCTTCGGAATTGAATTGAATCGCGCAAGAACATGGAGGGCAACTCCTGCTGAAGGTTTTGTCACGAATAGACGGAAGAAGCTGGAAGACGATGGATTATTCCCCTCCCTCTTAGCCCTACAGACTTCGGAAGGAGATGGAGCTACGTACTTATATATATCACCCCCGCGTTGACTATTGCGCACCCAATCTGACTATGAGACTGACATGCCTGGTAATAGGCGACGCCTCGCTCCTATCCGAGAGTTCACAATGCTTCAGATTATGAATACCATAACTGACAAGCCCGGCTGGGAAAAGAAGGTGCTTAGCCATTTCCATAACTCACCACCCCATTGCCGCTTAACCTTCTGCCTCGTATTCTCCTGATCAGCCGTTTTATTTGTATATGCAATATATTTCTGGCTACACATGTTTTGAGGTTATTCTCCCAATCTCGATTGATTTCTAGTTGACCGTTTTCCTTTCATTCATATCTAGATATTTTCACCAGACATCACCAAGAAATGGAGAGAGGAGGTAATGGCGCATAGAGACATGGATGTGTCAGAGAGAATGATGGACTGGGTCATTAATGAGCTGCAAGCCAGATCAAAGGACTTCGAAGCTAGCGGAAACGTTTTGGCCTATGACGCAGGTGTTGTGAAATCGGACACCGCAATACCGGAGCCTCTCCGGAATGCGCTCAAATCCGTTGCTGCCCGCTTAGAAAATGTTCCAGATGATGAGAAGGATTATCATCCCCATTCGGATAACCAGGTTCTTGACCTGGTGCATCCCTCTCTGTTTCCGGTGGTCTTCGGCCGGACTCGGATTATCACGGACGGCGTTCTCGGAATTCACGAGGGGATCGCCAGAGCTGGATCTGGTGAGATTCTTAAAATTCCACCGAAGGAGGATCTTGCAGCAATTGCAACTTCGCATTATCGGAGTGGTGGCCTCCGGGTTCCTTACAGTCAAAAGTTCCAGTGGCTCCCTTGTGATGTGGTGTTCACAACAGATTCAACAGTAACGGACCAACACGACAAGGATAAAAATCGTAATAGCTGCAAGATCACCAGCTATATAAATAATTTGCACCCAAGGGAACACCAAGAGTTATATGAAGTGATCGAGCAAGTTATCTCCCTCGCTATTCCGTTATGGAATAGAACACTAGGTGCCGCGGTGTCCGAACCCTACGTTCGGATAGAATACGAGGACTCCTCCGACAAGGAACTTGACCACGACTTCATCGCAGCGAATCCAAAACCTGAGATGGAACCCGGCGAAGAAGAATATGAATATGAAGACCGTGTAGCGGAATGGGAAGAACATAGCCAAAAATATATCCTCCCTGAGCCCCGAGCTGAATTTGTGCCTCCGTACGAAGATATTCGCGTTGACTTGCAGGAGCAGTACCGAAGTACTGGCTTGCAAGTTATTGTAAAACTTGCCAACATTCATCTCACACCAGAAAAGCCCAGGTACAATGGTGGTACATGGCATGTCGAGGGTCAACTTGTATGTATCGCCCTGCAAAGAATGGTTATATTTTACGGAGCAGCCGTCTCCTCGTTGACATCGATGGACGGATGACGCTTACAAACCGTTTCAGAATGAACACATATGCGCTACCGCGTTATATTACTATGACAGCGAAAACATCACCGAAAGCCGCCTTGCCTTCCGCCAGCTAGGTGGTTATGATGACGCTGCTGATATAGCGTACGAGCAAGACGAGCACGGATGGCTACCACTCGTGTTCGGCTGCGAGAATGGCAGCCCCCCTCTCCAGGAGATTGGCGACGTCGTTTGCAAAGAAGGCCGACTCCTAACATTCCCTAACATCCTCCAGCACCGCGTTTCGCCATTCCAGCTCCAAGATCCGTCCAAGCCCGGCCACAGGAAAATCCTCGCGCTGTTCCTGGTCGACCCCAACATCCGCATCATCTCCTCCGCCAACGTTCCGTGCCAGAGGCGTGATTGGTGGGCAGAACAGGTGCCCTGGGAAAGTATCACGGGTCGCCTCCCCCCTGAACTTTCCAATGAGATTGTGTCTCATATCGACGACTTTCCGATATCGATGGAGGACGCGAAGGAGCTGCGATTGGAGCTTATGGAGGAAAGGAAGGCGGTGGTTATGGAACAGGATGAGGCGATGGAAAGCTATACAGTTTCGTTATGCGAGCATTAAAAGCGGCGTTGTGGGCTTGAAACTAATGAAGAGGAAGGAAAATGACGTTGCGAAGAAGGTATAAGACTTGGCCAGCGAGGGAGAACGAAAGGGAAAAAAAAGGGAGGCGGGGGTGGAAGGGGGGGATGATATGCAAGGGATTCCCGCTTCGCCTAGAGGAACCTTAAAGCCTTCTTGTCTCCACCCACGTCTTTATTTCATTGTTTCGCATTTCCTTCCCTTGCCGCCGTCAACCACCACGCATACACTCGAGCCCTCGCAAACCCCTCAATCTAGGCACGTATTGCCATCTAAATACGCCCATCTGTAACTTTAAAAAAACCAAGCTTATTCTAGCGATGAAAGACTCATCTCCTTGCCTGCATTTGATTTTGCCGGATGATCAAACATGTAGGCCCTTTCATGGCTCGCAAAAGAGCTCGACCACCAATAGCTTTTACTGGTAGTTAAGGGGCCGAACCATTCCATATATGCCAGTAGCTTCGGGATTAGTTTCTTTTAAATGTCAAAAGTGATAGAGTACTCATTTGGGCATAGATGACTTTATCAACTAGACCTATAGCACATACCATTCCGTATACTAGCCTAAGGAGGCGTGGAAGGTGCATAAGAAGCGGCTCTATGGAGTTGGCTCGAGGCGCGATGAGGTCACGTGACCAGGATCTTTTCTCGGCGAAATGGTATCTCCGAAACACCAACGATGGGATGAGAACAAGCTACTGAGATCCGGTCCAGTCGCGCAAATATTAAAGCTCGCAGTACGAATCTCGAACAGTTGCGGATACCTCCTTGCGCTCAACAACGCTATGGCGCGAAAACAAAGAGCAGCTGCTCAAGCAGCTGCACAATCGCTGAGTCAGTTGCCCCTTCCCAAAATTTTGTAGAAAAAAAATATCGATTGTAAATGATGGCCAACTCACAATTGCAATATTGTTGTATGTACAGAAGCCGCCGCGCCGCAACAGGCCGACGAGGAGATGGCAGATGCCCCATCCAATGCACCCAGTCCTCGCGATGACGATGGAGATACCCCCAAGAAGAAGGATGAAACGCCCGTCACGGAAGTGCAGGAGGCGGAATCCAACTCGGAGCGACCAGCGGAAGAATCAGAACGTCCTTCGCCCGCAACTCCAAATACACCCATCCGCACAGGTCGAGTATCTGCTATCCCTAGAAAGCGCGGTCGAGTTGGTCGCCCGCCCAAAATAAGACCCCCACCAACAGATGATGGACCTGGCGAAGCGCGGTCGGAAGTTAGCACTCCCGTCCGGCGAAGGGGGCGTGGTCGCCCGTCAGCCGGTGGACGATGGGGACGGGGCAAAGGAGGCCCCTCCCACGTCACCCAGGTCCCAATTGATAAAGAAGGAAATATGATGGACGTTATCAACGACGAGGTTGACCTCCCTGAAGACCCCGAGGGGGAGACGAAGGTTGATAAGCTGGGCAATCTACTGGGTGGTCGCGAATATCGCGTGCGGACGTTTACGATTCTTAATAAAGGGGAGAGACTCTATATGTTGTCAACGGAACCGGCGCGCTGCATTGGGTTTCGCGACTCTTACCTGTTTTTTCAGAAGCATAAGCTGCTTTTTAAGATCATCATTGATGACGATCAGAAGCGGGATTTGATTGAGAGAGATCTTATACCGCATTCTTACAAGGGGCGCGCAATCGGCGTGGTTACGGCGCGATCGGTGTTCCGCGAGTTTGGAGCCAAGATTATTATTGGGGGGCGCAAGGTTATTGATGATTATTCTGCGCAAGCTGCCAGAGACCGCGGCGATGTGGAGGGGGAACTGGCTGTGCCAGAGGACAGGCTACCGGGCCCTGGAGAAACATATGACAAGAATCGCTATGTGGCTTGGCATGGAGCAAGTAGCGTTTATCATTCTGGGGTTCCTTCGGTACCCATGCCGCTGGGGAAGAGCGTAGACCAGAAGAAACGAAAAGTACTGGTAACGGGGGATAACTGGATGATCGAACATGCTAGAGAAGCTAGGTAAATTTGCCCCTCCTTCCATATTTATCCATCGTTTTACTACTTTTTCTTATCACAAAATCCATTCTAACCAATACATTCATAGCCGGTTCAATTCTACCATCCTCACAGCACGCCGCGAAAATCTTGACGGCCAATACGACATCCACACAAACACCATGCAATATCCTAAGATCATGCAACCCACCCATGTTCGATGGGAAACCATCCCACCCCCAGAATCGACACGGTTGGACAGATCACAGCTCATCAGTAGCGCATCAACAGCTGCCCTTGGAGCCGCCAATGGCGCACCAGCAAGCCCAGCTGACAGTGGGAAGAAGCGATTGCATAACGACCTCTCCGCGCAGGCCGATACAGACGAATCCACCAAACTCACATCCACAATATTTACTTCCGTACCTGCCGTTTTTAGCCGCAACTTTGGGATTCAAGACATAAACTTTGAAAGTCCATCAGAATCATCGTTGGGTCTTCCTGGCCCAGATGGGGACGTCCAAGATATCGGCTCCAATGGGTTAATTAGTATTTCGCATGGCAAGAATAATCCCGTATTTCACACTAGCCCTGATATATTGGCAGAGCTACCACGAGAATGCCAGATTGCCTACCTCGAGGCAGCCGTCCGAGAGTGGGAATGGAAAAGCCGGTGGAGAGGCGAGAAGGAGGATGGGCTGAGAGCGCCGTTGAAATTGAATTATTCGTGGAATCCATGACAAAAATGGGTCGCAGATGAAAACTAATTGGACATCTGTTTTCACGCCACATTTATCATCACTAGACTGCTTGGGTTAATGTGACTTGGACCATTCCCATAGAGCGGGCCATATTTCAAGATCAGAATGGGGAACGTGCGGGGATTTTGGCCTTTTTTCTTTCTTTTTACTTTTTTCTCTCTCTCGCACATGGAGTTCAGCGGGCTGGGTGGGGGGTGGATGACTTAGTTTTGTTCCTTTCCGTTTCATATGCAATGGCGTCTCAAGAAGGCCATTTTGTTTCTGTGGAGGAAGCACAATAATGACATTTTCCTTCCCTTTCCTTTTATTTTTTGCAATGTATTTTTATATTTCGTACTCTGTGCTAATCAATATATATATATATTATTTATCCCACGATTTCGGCATTTGGGGAAACGCAATTACACACACTGTTGAGTCTGTAAGTTCACGTCCCACTCTAAATATTTCAGGGGAGGATTTTCCTGTTGTTATTGATAATGGCTCAGCCACACCAGGACCAGCTATCGTGCGGCTACCACCACATGGTGCACCGTGCGCGAACGACCGCCAACCACGCCTATCCTGCTGCTGCCACCACTAAGAACTTCAGCCCTGACTTCAACCCTGCAACCACACGAGTAGGGCTGGAGCTGTCGCAATTTTCCCTCTCTACTATACCCTGTTTCCCCGAGACCCCTTGTCGGCGCATGTGAGGAGCGCCACCACGTAATTGGTTTAGGAATGCTTATCAGAACTGTGCTTACCAGGAACCACCGATGTTGAAACAGGAAAAATAGCGGCAACGAAGCTACGCTACCAAACAAGGGAAGCAAGCTACGGGTAAAGTCAATGCTGCATCCTTCAGCCACTATCAACTGCGATGCTTGAAATGGTATAACCACCTGGAGAGCTTATGGCGTGAATGGAGGCGACCTCCACAGTCTCCGCTGCTCACTCTCCCCTTATTAATTGGAGACGGCTCAAGAAGCTCGCAGACTTCTTTAGCCTTTCCTTCGATTCGTCCAAAAATCCCGCATACTGTCATACAGGATGAGAGCACTGCCTCGAGGGGGGAACCATCATGGCGGACATAAATCCCTCATTACCAGGATCGATCCTCTCTCTTTCACTCGTTGTCCGCGTCTGCATCTGCGTCCGTACCTTGTTGTCCTAGCCATTCTTCTCATCGATTTCCTCCAGCAAAAAACATAGAGAAGGCCGAACGCACACACGCACAGACACCATGTGGAAGCCACCGCTTAATTTCATCACCATACATTGTTTGTTAACTGACCCTACTTCCTGGGACTGGAAAATGGCCTGGATTTATGGACTAATGTCGACGGCCGTTAGACGCTTATATTATCGGTCTAAGCATTTCCTCGCTGATCGTTCTTTATCCTTACGGAAATCTGAAGGCAATCGATGCATATTTCTTTGGAGCCTCCGGCTGCACGGAATCCGGGCTTAATACGTGAGAAGAGGCTCCTCCTCCCGTTGCTCTAGTTAGCTGGATACTTAACCCTCGTTTAATTTACTAACCGTGAATGTGTATGTTTAGCTACGATATCAAGGATTTGAAAACCTATCAGCAATTGTTCATTTATGTCATTCCCATTATTTCCCATCTCGGATTCATAAACATCGCAGTAGTCCTAGTGCGTTTATATTGGTTCAAAAAACGGCTCAACGAATTCGGTAATGTGGCCCATTATTATTTTGGGTTTTTTCCGAGTCAAAACATGCCAGAAATGCTGAACTCGGAATAGCTCCGTCTCAGGTTCAACATCGACTCGATGTAGAAGCCAAGGCATTCAAAACGCCTGAAGATGTGAGGAAATATACTGGTAACAATGGAAACACAGACACTACTGTCCCAGATGTGTAAGTTAATCGCGTGTGACTATATGTGCTGTCAGTTCCAAGTTAACTAGTCCATTTAGGACAAGGACTTCTGCCATTGCGAACGAGACAGATAAATCTCAGGCTCAACCTACCAAACCTACTGCTACGAGCATATCATTCGCAGCTGATGTGAGAGGCTATGATAAATCGAAGGCTTTATATGTACCACCTCCCCAGGAGCGTGACAGGGGTAAGATCGTTCGTCAGAAGGGTCGAGAGAATGAGAGAATACTAACTGTCAAAATAGGGAGACCAATGGTGGAAGTTGATGAAGTATTCAGTGATGACGACGAAATCGCCAAGACGAACGATTCCAATGCCAGAAGAAGGTCTCTCTCAGCTCGTCGCCGGATAATGGGCGGCTCGCGCATTGCAAGCACAAGCACGCTTGAGAGGGTCGCGTCATCCATTTTCGTGCTGGAGGGAAGGCCTAGTACCAGTAATAAACAACCGCCGCTTCAACCTTCCCTTTCTCAGCATTTGGATCTACCGTTGTCCTCCCACGCAACCCTCGGGCACAATTCCCAGTTTCGCAATTTAACGGCTGAGGACAGAGAAAAGTTGGGCGGGATCGAGTATCGCAGCCTAAAACTATTGCTCAAAATTGTCACTGGTAAATTTCGAACCATCCTCGCTATTCTTCCTAGCTAAAGAAATGAACTGACCAAAACCAAGTATACTTTTTCGGCCTTCACCTCTTTGGCGGGATATGTCTGCTTGGCTGGATCCTACATTCAGACCCGAAATATCGAGCGTATCTAAGAGAGTGCGGGCAGTCCCCGGTGTGGTGGTGAGTGCTCTTCCTCAATTGAAAAGGCGGAATTTCGACGAACCCCCTAACATAATTCCAGGGCATTTTATTCTTCGCAGACGATGATAAGTAATCTTGGATTCACGCTCACTCCAGACTCTATGATCTCCTTTCGAGACGCAGAATGGCCCATGATACTCATGAGCTTCCTTGCCTATGTCGGAAACACATTTTACCCTTGTTTTCTCCGCTTTATTATCTGGACGATGTCATTAATAGTCCCGAAAACGTCATCACTAAAGGAGCCGCTCAATTTTCTGTTAAAGCATCCACGTCGATGCTACACCCTCCTTTTCCCGAGTGGGACGACCTGGGCTCTCTTTTCGGGACTTTTTGTACTTAACTTCGTGGACATTGTTCTGATGGTTACTCTGGACCTCGACAACCCAGCTGTTAACGATTTACCAATGGGAAAGCGAATTATAGCTTCATTATTCCAGGCCGCATCCACACGACATACTGGAACCGCTTCATTCAACTTGGCCAAGGTGAACCCGGCTGTTCAAGTCAGCATATTAGTGATGATGTATATCGCCATCCTTCCCATCGCACTTTCAATACGGGCGTCCAACACTTATGAACAGCGGGCGCTAGGGATATACCCACAGGATCGCGATTTAGACGAATATAGCGGCAAATCTTACATCTTGGCTCACATCAAGAACCAACTGACGTTCGATTTGTGGTATATTTTCCTCGGCGTTTTTTGCATCTGCGCTTCTGAGTCGAAGAAGATCATGGATGCTAGTGATCCGGTGAGATATATTTTGATTTCCCCTATCCAGTTCTCATTTCTCCTTAACTTTCTTCAATATCTCACTTCCCATATTGCCCCCTCTCCTTTGAAACGGCTCCAAACTAATCTATGACAGGCATTCTCTGTTTTCGCCATCTTCTTCGAAGTGACGTCTGGCTAGTACGTACATCATGTACCCCTCCTCCCCTCGTCACTTCCCCTTCTCAAGAAAAACACCACATAGATTCCCCCTTTTTCCGCCACTAACATTCCTCAAAGTGGAAACGTCGGCCTCAGTTTAGGTCATCCCAGCGTCAACACCTCTCTATCCGGAAAGTTCAACGTCTTTAGCAAATTAGTGGTCTGCGCCATGATGTTACGTGGCCGCCATCGCGGTTTACCATCCCAACTGGATCGCGCCGTCATGCTTCCTAGCGACCGCCTTGTCGATGACGATGATAGGTTTGATACTACTGAGACTAAGTTCTCAACAAAGATCAAGCGCTATCACACCCATTGATGAAAAATGTGGAAATAGGGCCACATGGAATATAGACCTAGTTCCAGGGACCGGGTACGGGGGACTTGGGTTAGATTAAAAACTTGGGTGTTGGCATTTTCATTCCCCCTTTTTTTTTGTATGCGTGGAATCTTAGACTAGCCAAAAGTATGCGTCACGGAGGGCTCTTTGCGGAAGGCTTGGAGGGTGTGGTCCTTGGGAGGGAAAATTAGTGAATGAATGACTACTATCCGGTACGGAGTGAACGTAGTTGGATTGGGAAGTTATCAAATCGCAAATCTTTGCCTGAATTTTTCTAACCCACCCTCAAAAACATCAATCTCTCTTTTCTCACGTGTGTGTTTTCGGTTTTAAGAAGCTACAGTACATGCCTAGCCTAGACAACAATGCAGTTGACCATTTTCCATATGAGCCCCTCGTTCCTAGTACGCCCGCCTCTGTCCCTACCGGACTCAAATAGCCGCGCCCTGTGCAGTTGACATTATCCCAAACATCCATGTTCCGCTCCCTCTCAACTCAATACTGAATTATAAAGAGTACATGAACAAACTAAAGAGGCCGGCCGCCCTGGCGATTCCCACTGAAAGGCAAGCGCGAGATATATCCAGCATGATGGCGACGATGCCCTTCATAGCCATTAAATTTTGGCTGGCTGGCTTCTTAATCCGCTCTCCCCTCCCTTCCATCTAACGCAGAGGTGTTAATGGCCTGAACGTATGGTCAGTGAAAACAGCCCTGAGGTCCAATCAATGAGCATTCGCTCTCTTTCCATTTTTGTGGAATCTTTCCCCTGCTCAAATTTAGCCCGTGGTTGGTTTCTCCTGTTTTTCTCCTTTTGGAGTGAATTCCTGTCAGTTATTAATGTCTAGTTACTGCTGGTCGGCAACACATGATGAAACCTTGAGAGTAACCCCTGAAGCGTTTAATGCCACCCTCAAACTGTCAGCTACTGGGGCAAAAGAGCTCAATCACCACCAGTTGCACTGGAGGAAGAAGGGTTGAAATACCCATATACAGGAGAGCTAGCCTTGACACAAACAGAGCGTACAATGAAACTAACACGTTTAAACCCCTTTCTGGCCATACATGCTATCATTTAGCCCTTTATGATAATCATATGGGGAATCTGCAGTACATAAAATACGTAAAGGACAGTACCCAACTCGCCTCCAGAGATCCCCACGTCCTTCGCGCTCATTCCATTACTAAGGGAGGAAACAGAATGTCTCTGCCGCATGCAGATAGCCCAGACGGGTAATTAAGGGAAAAGAACAGGTTTCTTTTGTCAGTACATAACATGTAACTATCGGTGAAAAAGGCACCGGCTAACAAATAAGATTTATATCCTTCCGACTTTTCTAGCCAACGTACTCGGGTGCTCGCTAGGCACATCCCCCGCGAAGCGGGCTTCTTTGGCGAACATGACGTCTGTCGACATGGATATTCCAGGCTTCGTTATTTTCGAGCATCATCAGCCTTCTGAGTCACATTGATCCTCGGAGAGGCGACATCAGCAGATGCGGTCAGTGGCTTAGTTACAGCGGGCGAGGAGTTATGTTGTTCAAACTCGTCGACTCTTATGTAAATACGTTGTAAGCTGAATCTGATCTGGTGATACAGAGTACAGAAAACCGCAATTAATTTATTTATTCGTCACAGAAACTCGGATATGTGAGTGATATTGGAGATGGATAAAAATAGGCCCAAACCCCACGGTTAGTTCCCCCCCACTCCCATGTCCTTCCTCATAGTCGCATGATGAGGGCGGCTGTGATGTTGTATGTATGTGATCACTTCTGTTTGTTCCGAAGAGGGGCTTATTACCTAGCTCGGTCTTTCAAAGCGTTGTGACCCTATTTGCCATCACCCTGGCCCGCCCGCTAATTCGGGGGTTTCCCCTTGGCCTTCTTCTTTTCAACGCCCTTTCGACGCAGGTTTATTACCAAGCAAATTTTTGAAGAGGGGTGGGTGGTGGTCGACTCGAACTCACGGGTAAAACTTTGATTATTGTGCTGCCTCCTCCTTTTCATATGGACCCGGGAGAAGCCGCTCAAGGAAGGACATGGATGGCGACGCTGACCACACCCGTATTATTATGCAGCCTGGAGGCTGGAGGCGGCTGGCGACGAAGAGCTGAAGCCTGGAGGTGGACACAACCTCTCATTTACGTATTATTCTTACTTTGGGGTGGGTGTACAGCGCAGGATTGTGTGGAATGCGATGAAAAATAAAAATGATGGACAGATGACGTTGATTTTTATTCCTCCCCTCTCTGGTGATGGAACCCCTGACTGACCACGTTTTTGAAATCAAAAAAATAAAAAATAAAAATAAAAAATAAGTCCAGAAACGATCGGCCTTTGCAATTTTCTTGGTCTCCCGTTTTGGATGAAAAAATAAACATCTCATCCAGGGATCGCAACTAACACATCTGGTTGGCTGGTTAAATGTGAATTTCTGGCTTCTATTCTGGTTCCATGACATCTTATTGGGTAATAGAGGCAAATTTTCGGCAGAGGCGGTTGCCACTAGCAACTCGAGACAGTCTTCAGAATCTTCTTGAAAGAAGACTGAATGGAAGTGTATTTTTCGTTGCAAGGTGATTTGCCCGTTTTAAATATTATTACTTCCACAGGCAGCGGACATGCTTATCCTCTAACTAGCGCTTTTTCTCCCATTCTGGTTCAACGAATGCCTCGGGAGGGAGTAAATTAGTAGGTGGGGACTCAGGTTGTCTTCCTGATACGTTGCCGCGCAGTTGCTCTTGGTCGGTACCAGGCTTGGGGGGCGGGTCTGTGGTCCTGTGGAAGGCTTTTTCCGTTGAGGCTTTCATGTTCTGGTGCATCAAATGAAAAGTGAGGGAAAGAATAGATGCGAGAAGAAAATTTCCACTCTTTTTTTTTTTTTTTTTTTTTTTTTTTTTTTTTTTTTTTTTTTTTTTTTTTTTTTTTTTTTTTTTTTTTTTTTTTTTTTTTTTTTTGTGTGTCTGAACTAGTCTTGAGTCCCTCCTCTCAAGGCGCGAGGGGCTCGTTCCATCATGATTATTCTGCTTCCTATGCATGCATTCTTTTTCTCTTGCCAGGCAGAAGGGACTCCTAAGATGGAATGGTTGTTCTTTCAATCTCAAGTCAACAAGAATTCTCCATTTTCCCGATTTCAAGAATATCAGGAGTCTCTTACTACATCCACAACATAAATTAATAAATTTTTTGACTCTTTTGTGCTCGACAGAAAAGGAAAAGGTTTTTTTTTGTAGGTTCACCGGAAAGATGCAACCTCGTCTGAGACGAGACCAGGCGAAATTTTGGACGAGGAAAAAAAAGGCCTTGAAAACTTTGATGAGAAGGGGGTGTGTAATCGTAATACAGCGTATCGCAGTCGGATTCAATTAACCCTGGGTGAGAGTGGAGGTCGGCGGCGTATAATAAATCTTGCGGCCTCAAAACCACCAACAGAGAGGCGTACCGGGATTGTATTGGTATTGTCATCACAATTTCAGAAAAATTTGACTGTCCAGGTGCTCGTCCTCGAAACATAACAAGGGTCTTATTGGGCGAGAAGCGTGGTAGCGGGAGACTTAGCAAGGGGCTAAAGCACGAGAGAGGGTTGAGGTTGCTTGCACAAGTACGGCTGTATGGAACTTTGGGAAGTTTAAACGCATCAGAGAGCAGACAGAGCCTGCACAGGAGTATAGTAGTAAAGTGAATTCGAAGTGTTCCTCACGAGGGGGTCTTGGCTTATGCCTCTCTGCCTGAGACTTCTCTTGAAACTTTCGCCTTCATTCGCCATATCTATACCCAGGTAAATGACAGTTTTGCCAGGTCTGGATGCCAGTGCTTCTGGCTTGGGGGCTCGCTCCCCTTACCCAGGCCCAAGATATGTATATCAAGAGTATTCCGTTGAAAGTTTCCGAAACGAGAATAAAAGAGAAGAAGGGGCCAAATTATTTGGTAAATCCAGGGTCAAGGCCTACGTTCCCCACCGTCAATTTCTGAGCAAGACCGGCGCTCTTCATTTTTTCGGAATTTCTCGAGTTTCTCGGGAAAAACTCCAGGTGAGAGAGAACGTGGCGCAGGGTTTCGGGAGTGTCTAAGAATAGTGAACCCGCCTTGGAGAAAAGCAGGCGAAGGGGAAGGTGTCTCTCCAAAAAAGCAAACCACCCTGGCTGGCGCAATTTGTCCTCCTGTCCGGCGCAGCGTCATTTTCTGCTCCAGATGGGCTCGACGCGGGAGCCTGTGCATCGCAATTATTAATAACCCAGGCTGCCAAGCGCTGGCTGGCGGCGGCCCAATGAGATAGTTGATGACAACCCCGTCATGGTTCGTATAGAATACGTAACTTTGGTAACCATGGTAATCTGGTAATCTGGTAACCTGCGTACGTAAATACGGGGCCAAAGGGGAGATGACCGCTTTTGCCTCTGACACAAACCTCATCTCATCTTCCAACCCTCGCTCTCGTCCGTTTCTCATCTCTCGCTCCTCTTCTTCTTCTTCTCCTCCCCGCGACCTTTCTTCAATCTCTCCTCCAAAATCATTCTCACCCTCGTCCTCATCTCTCCTACTCTCCCCTCTCGACACCTCTTCTATCCTTTGCGAGCTTTTCACTAAGCCTCGTTGAGTCTCGTTGCTCCTTCAGTCGACTTCCCCCCAACCTTCCTCTTCTCCGAGTTCCCGAACTCACGCTTCCGTGCTATGGCTGCCAAATCCAACAGATTATACGTATTCTAGACTTCGATTTACAACATTTCTGTTCGACTAAGACTCGCTCCTTTTTGCTGTTGGACCTGTGGTTGGCAAATTTCACTCTCGCCTTCGTCGTTTCTTTCCTGTTTTATCCTTCATTTCTCTCGTTACCGGATCGATTCGCCTCAGATGTCGCTATTCTAAAGAGCCCACTACCTTTGTGAAGACGTTTGAAGAGCCCAGGGCTCGTCGTTCGTCGACGAACCCTTGTTATACTTGGGAGGTGGTGGACGTGTAGACGGTTAGTCTCTGCTGGTTGTTTTGAGGCCCTTTCGGGATTGAGACATCAAGTGTTGGGGTGCTAATCACATTCTCTAAAGACGTAGCCTCCTCCGGGTCGTCTGCCCCCCACCAGCCCTGGACGGGTCTACCTTTTCCATCATGCCGTCTTTCTTCTCCTCTACTCTTTCTACCTTCCCTCCTACTCCACCCCATGTCATTGGCAGCCGTCTCGAATCAGAGACGCCGTTCTACCAGGCAAATAATTCTGCTTATGCCATGAGATATCCTCAAAACGGCTATGATTTTATCGAAAAGTACTCACAGACCGCCAACTACCAAAACCATGGCCCTATGACTACGCACTCGCAGCCATTACACCCTCTACACGGAGGTCGGGACATGGGTTCTGCTCAGACGATGATATCTCACCAGGCCCTTCCACAAACCATCTATGGCACCTTGAACCCTCCTCTCCTACCTCCCATTCGTTCAAGCACCAAACTTCCCCCGATGGACCATGCGATTCCTCCGCAGTATCGACGACAAGAAAAAGTCATTCACCAGGACTCACGACCCAAGGAGGAAAAACCGACCGGAGGCGTAGCGGCCCACCTGGACTACGAGATGGATCAGATGTCGGATTTCGTGGCGGAAATGGCCCAGGGAATGTATGCTTTGTATATCTCCAAGATTGTGCTTGCAGATATTGACTTCGCTCGAAGTGTTTACCCAGGAACAACAGTGCCGCCCCAATTCCGAAAATACGTCTCACAGATTCTTTCCTCGACTCGTCTACCTAGCTCCACTATTCTTCTAGGCCTCTACTACTTGGCATGTCGGATGCGGATGCTTTCAGCAGCTGATGTCTACAAGTCGGGAAGCTCGCAGGTCTACCGCATGCTTACCACCGCGCTTTTGCTTGGTAGCAAGTTCCTCGACGATAATACGTTCCAAAATCGCTCTTGGGCGGAGGTTAGCAATATTCCGGTTGCGGAATTGAACGCGATGGAATTGGATTGGCTTTTCGCCTTTGAATGGAACATCCATAACCGTATCCACAACAAGCAAGACGGGTTCATGTCGTGGAAGGCACATTGGGATACTTGGCGCGCAAAGGCTGATGCAAGGGCGAACGAGTCTCGTAGTAAACTTGCTCCCATTGATACAAACATCCAAAGACAGCATGCGTCTCAACAGAAGTCGCTTCTGTCCCCCGATGGGCCAATTCCCCCTCAGTATCAGAGGGGTGGGTGGCTAAACTCTAATGCTTCAGATTACTCTCCACCTTCAGCGCCTCATAGCGGTCCTAATACGCCTGATTACTACCGTCCTGCTCCTTGGGTATATAACAACCCACCGCCGCCGTATTCGCGTGGCTGGGTTGTCCCTCAACAGTACATTCCTCCGGCTCCTCGATCGCAACCCCCATCTTACCACCACACGCCTTCCTACACCCATGCCTTCTCGCCAATGGCTTGGACTGGACATGGATCGTCTTGTGGCTGTTTGTACTGTGCGAAACACCAAGAGCACTACTTACATACAGTAGCTTTTGGTATTCAACCTGTCGCCGGCTGATCTACGACCTGTCCGGGATCTCAGGTTTATTCTCTCCTGTCCAATTATCGTGGCATGCCGTTCAACCGAGTTCCCCTAGCAGACCCTCCTCATCCACCCGTTAAGCGACATTTCTTTCGTTTCTTCGGCCGCCATTGTCGTTCGACCATTTACGTTGTTTTTGATTCATCCGGTTTACGATCCCATACACCGCGAGATTATTCATTACGCCCTGTCAAAAAAACATCTCATTTTTTTTGTTCTGTGCAGTCGACCCGAAAAAAAAATTTCCTTACGTTAAAAAAATTTACATCAGGAGCACGGTGAAAAGCGAGCGAGCATCTAGAGCATCTATTCGATCTATATCCATCTCCTCTTTCTTCGGTTTCCGACTTTTAATAGTTTTTCGCAAACCGAATGGTCCTTCGAGACGACCCAAAATCGCGTTTACTAGCTCAAATTTTGAGCACAAAAACAGCTTGATGTTTTGCCCGCCCTCTTTATTTGCGCTTTGCGGATGATTTACGATTTTATTTTTGCTGCCGTATTTTAAATATATTCTCCTTGTGCGCTTTCGTCATCCCTGCTTATTCGTTGGTATTTTCTTTGCTTCTCTAATACCTGTTCCCATTAGCCAGTCGAGGGCGTAATAGTGTGTGAACTTCCCATTTTTCTCGTCAAATATCTCCTCCTTTCTCTTTTTCTTTTTCTTTTTCTTTTTAGTTGTTTTTTGTCCCTCTTCCACCATAGACTGTTGCAATGCTTTTTTACCCTTTTCTTTTCAAACGATTTACTGAGATTGATACGATTTTTCGTTTGCATTTTCTTTTCTTACTCAATTTTTCCAACGTTCGAACTGGCGTCTATTTGCCCTCGCCCAGATTTTCCTGCTTTGTGAGCTTTTTGTGGTTTCGTTGTGCACATTGTTTTGTTTCCCCATCTACGCAAAAAAATTGTCCAGTTTCGTTCGTACTTTTTCTTTGCTATTTTGTATTGAATGCGTTCCATTGGGGATTTTTTCGACTGGGGGTGTCAACGGCAGGTATTGCGTGTTATGCATATCTGCATTTGGGCTTTGTTGTTTGGTGAGTAGTGCGAAAGGTGGAAGGAAAATATTTGGTGTGGCTGGCGTTGGTGCCGAGTCTTCTGAGCATATCCTCTGGCTTTGTTTGTGGTTTCGTGTATCTTTTGCGGTTGTCTCATCTTGTTGGTCATTTCTCTGATTTTCCCTAGTCCTTCATTTTTCCTTTTTCTCCCATTGAATTTACCTTCCCACTTCTTGTAATCAATTCTACGATTTTCCCACGTGTTTCCTTACCCCTTTGTTTCGAGTTCTTTTCTTTCTTCAGTTTCGTATTACTTGCAATTTTTCCTCCCATATTCTACTTTTCATTTTTCTCATTTTCACATACACATTACTTTTACAGCACATAACTTCTTGGCCATCATGGGCCCCAACTTTTGTTATAAAAAAAGAGTGATTTGGAGGAAAAGATACCCTCGTTTATTCGTGCATTAATTTTTCCCTTTTTTTTCCAATTTTGACTTCTTGCAGCTTTTCTTTCTGTTTGTTTCTAATGTCTGTTGTCTTCCTACTCTTCTCACTTTGAATCTTTTTTTTTTTTTTTTTTTTCACTTGCGACCTCCTTTTCCCCCCCTAAATGAACTAGGTTGCTTGGTTTTGATTTGGAATCGATAATCTATAACAGGCCTGTTGCTTCCTTGAACTTTTTTCATCTCGTTTTTCTTGTTTTTTACTCTTGGAATGCCGAGGAAGGACTGAGGAACGGCTTGAGCAGAGTTTTTTTTTGAAAAGAACAATGTATGTATGTTTGCTTGAGATGGATGAAAAAAAAATAAGTGAGAGAAAAAAAATTCAGGAGAACAGCCAAAATGAAACGTACATAAATATCCCTGGTGAACTTCCTTTGTGATACCTTTGATTTCTATTTTTGTCTGCATGCCCTTCTGAGTTCGCTAGCACGCGACTTGTATACAAAAAATGTTCAGGAGGTCGTTGGCCTTGGAAATAAGCTCATTCACGTGATATTGTTTAACCTTAAAATGTGGGTCTTAGTCTAGGCGGAAGGGAAATCGAAATGTTAGGCCGGAGAAAGGGAAGTGTAGGAGTGAGCGGAGAGGCTTTGCATAGAACTGTAAAAGGCGTAAGCATTTAATTAATGTATGTGAGTGTGAGTACTCAGCTGCTTTTCCTGTGTGAGAAGTAGGTAGAAGAAATCAAAGTGGCTCTTTTCTCAAGCAGTTCATGCTTCCCGTCCATTTGTATCAGGCGGCTTGTTCGTAAGGGAATTCTACATATACTGGGGTTCGCAGTCGGGAATGGATGGTATGTAGATGGAACTACACTAAAAGCCAAGTAACGCCGGATATACTGAAAAGAAAGGGTCGCACCATCAAGGTACGCGGAACTTTCATTTAAACTACTACCTATGAAATCAATCCATTCCTCCAGGGAATAGATATACTTTAGTTCTCCTTAGATTCGTACACGGCCTCCTCCATATTCCAACTAAACATCCGAAATTTACCTCTCATCCTATACTATCGTAAGCATCATTGGGTTTTCGTTTATCACATATAATCGCTATCGGGAGTCAAGGTGAGAGTTGAGTGAGTGGTGTGATACATAAAACCCCCATTTCATCATAATATTTAGTTCTTCTTCCCCATCCCGTTTTTATCCGTAGCACAAACGGAAAGGGAACAGGATTGGGCCTGGGTAAGGCTGCTTCCTCCGCTTGAGGTTTCGGGAGCACGAAATCGGACCAAAAGAGTATTATGATCGATGAGTTGGTGTGCACCCTAGGTGCTAGATCGTTAATTCCAGATACGTGGCATTCGTCGAGAAGCCGTCGCTCGGAGCCTTTCTGGGCGCATAAACGAGAGAAACAAGGTAGGTGACGGGAAAGTGCCTAGCAACTGTAGGGTTGACAAAAGAAAACGAAATCCCGAGCAATGAATTTCCGTGCTAATAAACCGACCCTCGAATACTCCGGTCTTCTCGTATTGCCTTCTCAAGGACCGCTTCTTCCTCCTCTTCCAACTCATCGCTAGAATAGGTGCGGTGTTTAGGAATATCATGGTCGTTACTGTCCTTTTCGTCATCATCTAGCAGGCCTTGTTTGCCCGCAGAACGGTCGTTGTCGTCGTCGTCGCCGTCTCGATCGCCCAGTGCGTTCGCGATTCCATGTCCTTGCCTCCGGTCCTTGCTTTGTAATCGGCGCTGGCCATGATTCTGTATGCTAGCTGCAATATGCTTATAGTTTTCATTGGTATCGCCAACGTAGTCGACCTCATTGTTGTCTGATGTTGCACGGCTCGTTGCGCCGCTTTCGGAGCCACCGCCGTCCCATCCACCCCGACGCGAGGGGTGGTCATGGGGTCCCCATATATTTTGAAAGGATGGGGAAGCTTGCTCCTGGTTCCTGTTCAGCTCGTGTTCTGATGACGACTCCAGCCGGGAATTGAAGTCCACGTGTAAATTTAGGGAGATGTGTGAGGGCGTTGAATTTGGTGACGATGAAGAAGTCGAAGTAGGAAGGACATGTTGGTAATGTGTGCTAGATGGATTATCTACAGGTATTTCCAGGCTATATCTTGGGTTGGCCTGTGACGCAACAAATTGAGCATCATTGTTGTCTCCATCCGTTGCTATATCACCCTCCGAAATCTCCTTTCCGTATTGCCGTTGAGGTCGTTTTCTCCAAAACTTCACTGAAGAATGGTTGCACCCATTGGGACAGCCACCCCATTTCCTTCTGATAGGGACAGGTGACTCGATCTCGAGATTGTGTTTGATCAAAGCGCCTGAATCGCCCTTTGACGCTCGCTCCCGCTCCCGTTCTCTCTCCCTCTCCCGCCTTAACTCAGACCACGTGCGCAGGTTATTTTGAAGGACATATTTTCCATCGTTTTCGTTCTTCTTCATGATTACAAACTCACAGTGATTGACGTTTCGAAGGTCCTCAAAGTATTCAACGCTGAAGTGGTACCACTTCATTAAAAATATTCGGGTCATTAACCCATGGGTGACCAAGACACATACGCTGGCAAAGTCTTGTTCCCCAAAGAGTCTCCATAATGACTCATTGAACCCGCTAACTCTATCGTAGGCATCAGCCGCGGACTCTCCGTTCGGGATACGATAGAAGAAATGGCCATAATCAGCACGCTCCTGCCACATGCGCTCCATTTCTGCTGAGCATGGCTGGAAGTTGCCAAAGTCCTGCTCTCTTAACCGTGGTTCCTCGTAGACCTTTATTGTGTTTCTTGGGAAGGGCGACGGTGAAGGATCGTCTGACGTTAGGGACGTAAGGATGCCCTCAGTCGTCTCACGCGTGCGGCGGTAAGGAGATGTGAAGAAATGAAGGGTATCGTCGGGCCGTAGGAGGGCTCGCAATCTACGCCCAGCTTCGAGGGCCTGTTTCTGGCCCTCTTGCGTAAGTTTCACCCGGTGGTCCGGGACCGACTGGTGAATTTCACGGTTTTTATTTCCCTCTGACTGGGCGTGGCGGATGAGGATTATCATCTGTAGAAAGCTGGTTTAGTATGGCATACGAGAGCTGTAGTTTGCCCGCAATCGCGCCAGAGTAGGCAGCCCATCCTTGTTGAACTTACCCGAGGTTTCCCCATCTTTGCAACACTGAAAGTCGATATTAGCTAGAGAATAGAATGAATGTGTTTGTTTTGGGGTCTCTGTTGAAATACTTTCTCCGAGTCCCTTTGCTGTTGGGGATTCTTGATGCTATTATGAAGAAGAATATGTTGGGTTCTAACTATGTCAAGCAGTGAGAGATCGACCGGGCTGCGGCGCTAATTGAAACCAAGTCCCCTGTCGAGCCATGGTGATCTCCGCCTGCCAACCTCACCCCAGACTTTTTTCGATCACGCAACGTTTCTACCCAACGCCGCATACTATCGAAGCCCAGTCTTTTCGAAACTCCCGGGATTTATGCCAGGCACGCCCGTTATGGCTGATCCATTATACGAACTCCTGGTGCCGTACTTTGATTCCACTGACGTTTCCTCACGCCCGCCACCCCCTTCCTCAGATTCGGTCTCCTCCAAATACCTTAACCGCTTGTCGACGCTGTCCCTGTCCTCACTGACGTCGACGGAACCCCAGTCACTTTCACAATCCTCTCACTCTATTCTAGTGTCGCTGCAAGCTCTCTCCAATCGTTCGCACAAATCGTTCGTCACCTCGGCAGACCACCTCTCCTCTCTCGGTTATACAATACCACAAATTGCTACAGAAGCACAGCGACTGCAAAATGGAATACCAAAGTTGGATGACGAGGCCGTGCGTTTCTCTTCCATCTACAACAAAAATGCAGAGAACCCAATGTTGGATGGCAGGAAGAAGGCCATGCAACTGCTAAGAAATGTCGACCGATTGTCCGATATTTTAGAGCTGCCCACTCTGCTTTCTACAGCCGTATCTTCTTCATCCGCTAATGCTGGGGCCGCCGGGGCATCGAGCACGAATTACTCTTCTGCCCTAGACCTCTTTGCACACATTAAACGATTACAGACCATTTATCCCGATTCTCCGCTAGTTAAAGACATTGCTCGACAGGCGGAGGACGCAATGAAGGACATGACTAGCAATCTTATTGCTGGACTTCGAGTTCAAAATCTGAGGCTTGCTGCAGCTATGAGAACCGTGGGTTGGCTTCGACGTGTCGCTCCGGAGTTAGAGGGTCCTAGTAACGACGAAGCGCCGGCAATGAATAGCGAGGGTGCATTTGGAGCATTGTTTTTAGTTTGTCGGCTGGCCAACCTAATAACTATGCTTGAAGCTCTTGATCCATTGAGAGAGCTGGCAGACCAAGAAACACAAAAGCGGCTACAAAGCAATGGGAAACAAACGAACACGTCTACTGCCAGCAATGTTTGGCCGGCGGGTCAGCAAACGGAACGATTTTTGAAAAGATACGTTGAAATCTACCGAGAGCAAAGCTTTGCAATAGTTTCCATGTACAAAAATATATTCTCACCCACGCCATCCGAAACCGCGTTGCCATCCGCAAACGTGCCCGGCTTGGATCTACGGGACTTGAGCTTACAGATTAAACCTGGCACAACATTAAAGAAACCTCAGAATGACCCTTTACCACGTTTACCTCCCGCGCTGGCTACTTTCCCGATGCATCTGGTACGACTCTTGACAGAAACGTTGAAGGCATACCTTCCAAATGTCAAGGACAAAAGCTCACGAGAAAGCCTGCTTACTCAAGTGCTGTATTGTGCCGGCAGCTTGGGCCGGTTGGGGGGAAACTTTAGTATGGTATTGTCTTTCCTTGGTGAAGAGGATGAAGAAGGCAATGTAGAGGACGAGGATGTGACAGTCTCTGAATGGGAAGAAGTTATGAAGAAGCACCGTATATTGTCAGAGCGGTTGGATCAACTAACGGCGGGCGGGGCTGATAGCGGGCCGAAATCATTCTCGAGGGTGGTACCACCTTTAAGCTAGATTGAGAATACTATGTGATAATACCAAATAATACAAAACATCAGCGCACAAGGCGTAGTTATACGCGCGTAGTAAATTGTATCATATACGACCCAACAGTAGAACAAGGCGGGAGTTGTTCGACTTCCCCTCAATTTTATGAGCGTCTGTGGTTGTCCTGAACAATAAACGCCCGGCAGACAAAAATATAAATAAAACTAGGGCGAACGGGCGGATCCACCGCCTCAACCTTTCCGGTTCCCCGTTTGGTGTTGCCAGCCCTGGAGCTTGCGGGCAGCGGCTGCTTTGTCATCCTGGTGTCCGCCCGCCCGTTGATTGTTCCGTTGGCGAACGATTGTTTCTCCTCCTTTGAGCTGGCATTTTCTTGCTTTTCTTCTTGTCTCTCCCAAGCTTCTCTCTTTGTTCCCGTAAACCTTCGTTCTCCCTGTTTCAAACGTCGATTTAAATGTAGATCCTCTGCCCTTCTCCAGCACCCCGCCACGTTCCTCCGTCCTGCGGCCCACTCGCACGCTTCTGCTGACAGTAGATCCGCCCCCAGCTATCACCTTCGCTGACCTGCCCAAGCTTGACCTTCTCACTGACCATATTTTGTTGCATAAACCTCTATGCAGCATTGTATATTACGTGACACGTTCACTACTATCCATTTTGTTCTCGAGTCCAACCAATGGCCACTGTGGCAGCCCATGCTACTTCCCAGCCAAATGGTGGTCTGATTGACCCTACCAAGCAAGCGGAATATCCCATTCTCCTGGGCGACAAATTGGCTGGGAAAGGACAATCTAATACAAATAGATTCATTGGCATTACATATAACCATAAGAGCAAGTCGGCTTCTCGACATCAAAAGGCGACTGTCACTGCGACGGGCTCCTCCCAGCATCTCTACAAGCTCACACTCCAAGACAAATCCCCCAGTGCAGAACAGACAAATCTTATACACACATACCATGGCAGCGTTGATCCTACGTCCCTAGTGTCCGAATCAGAGACCAACAACCTGGTCCTAGTGTTTGATCCAGAGCGAAGAGCGTTTGTTCTCGAGCCTGTGTCGACCAGATTGAATTTCAACCTTCGATCCGCGCCTGGGAAATCTACTCAACAAGTTATAGAACAATACCCGCAGCTTAGTGTTCTCTCTGGCGAAGATCAAATATCTGGCGATGACCAGTTACAGGAAGGGCATGGTGAGGATGATGCCCAAGGTGCTGCGGATGAAAGCAATCCGTATGATTTTCGTCACTTTCTACCAAAGCCGAAAACTGAAAGCGAGGGACCTGAAACGCCTACCCCCGATACACATCAACCTCCTCGGAATCATGCAAATTCACATTTAGCACCACCACCTATCACCAGCGTGAGACCAAGACCGAAGCCGGTAGCTAAGGCGAAGCCTCAAACAAACCCGCTTCGACAACAGAAACGACAACCGAAAGCGACGGCTGCGGACAAAGGATCGGCTAAGCCTAAACCTAAATCTACTCCCCGCGTTGATGAAGTGGACCTCGGCCTCGATTCTTCCTCCTCAGACAGAGAAGACACTGCAGCACAAAGAGCGAATGAAAATAAGCCGGCACAGGCAGTTAAATCTCCTGGAGCGAATATAATTGTTGATGGTGATTTAATTATCGATATGGGGTCTCCACCCCCTGCCCGTCCAGCCTTCAAAATAAATCCTCGACATTTCTCGTCGAACAATACTTCTGCGAATGAAGCGGACTACGATAGTGATGACGAGAGAGAGATCGAAGACTTGAGACTACCCTCTCCTGAACGCACCACAACTCAAGCTCACCAGGGTTACGGGGGGGGTGAAGATGAGGACGACGATGAGGACGAGGAAGAAGGGGATGAGGAACCAGAAAGAAAAGGAGAAAACGCAGAACAGGATGAAGTTATAGACGATGATGATTTGGCTGCTGAAATGGAAGCGGCTTTTGAAGAGAGTGCAAGAGAGGAGGAGCAAGAGAGAGCCCAGAGACTATTGCAACAGCAGCAGCAGATGCAACACCACATTGTGAGTGACGATGAAAGCGAAGTAAGCGAGGAAGAGTAAGTACATTATGATACACACGTATAAGAGCTATTGGCTTCTGTTCACAGTATTTTGATTCTATTTTGGGGTTTCCTTTCTTTTCTTCGTTGGAATAGTAGAGCGAACATGTTTCTCCGAATATGGATCGGAGGGTTATTTCCTGCTTCCATATATGATTGTATGATATCAATACCATAGTACTATTCGACCATTTAGCATATTAAAAAAATGATAGAGAATTCGTTTATATAATAACACGTTTTATCATTATTTCTCAAAATGTTACGTCGGCATTTTCCAGCCCATCAAGAAATGCCCTGCGTCATGGCAATTCCGGAACAACAATAATCCGTCACGTCCCCAATTCAATTTGAGCTTCACAGCCCAATCCTCGCGTCGGGACAAGACTTCACACTCCAGACGTTGCCAACCAAGCGATATATCACGCCAAATCAAACTATGCCATCCGTATGAGCATCTCTACGTTTTGGAACCATCACCCATGACTTATTCATCCACGTCCTCTCATGGGGACTCATGGTGATTGAGGGCGAATGAAATCAGGATAACTCTTCCCCGGCGAACAAGGGCTCTGATTAGTGAGCTGTCCGTATCGTGCGCGATATTACTATACCGCGATATCTTTGCGTTTCGTTCACTTGATCTCTTGTTGGCTCCTTTTCTCCTCATCAGTCACTTTGGTCAACAATGCCCGCTACATCTTCCTCGACGCGCGGGTCCGCACCCCCGGCCCCAACGCCCTCCAACCCTGTGCTAGTCGAGGCTCAGTCGCAATGGCTATTCACGGACGCGGAGCTTTACCGGACACCGTCTATCCTCGATGGGATGACGATTGAAGCTGAACACACAAGCCGTAGCAAGGGGGTTAATTTTATCACCCAGGTCGGAATCCTGTTGAAGCTTCCACAACTCACCCTCTGCACCGCAAGTGTCTATCTCCACCGATTCTTCATGCGATATAGTATGAAAGACCTTCCACAGCGCCCAGGAATGCATCCCTACTCGATTGCCGCTACTGCTCTATTCCTCGCTACGAAAGTCGAAGAGAACTGCCGCAAAATGAAGGAGCTAATCGTAGCTTGTTGTCGCATCGCACAGAAAAAACCAAGCATGGTGGTGGATGAGCAGTCAAAGGAATTTTGGAGATGGCGCGATACTATTCTACACAATGAAGACTTGCTGCTTGAGGCCTTATGTTTCGATCTTCAGCTTGAGCAACCCTACCGCCTTCTCTACGACTTCCTTTGCTACTTCAAGGTACAGGAGAATAAACGGCTTAGAAATTCTGCCTGGGCTTTCCTTAACGATTCTACATACACGGTATTATGTGTCCAATTTCCCGCACGCACTATAGCCGCAGCTGCACTTTATGCGGCGGCAAGGCACTGCGAAGTCACGTTCGAAGATGACTCCCTAAATAGACCTTGGTGGGAGCAATTGGACGTTGATCTCAATGAGATGAGAAGGGCATGCAATCGGATGGCAGATATATATGAGTTTGTTTCCGTTCCGGTTCCTGGGCAACAATATGTGCACCTCTCGACCCGCGACGACGAACCGACTGACAGGACAAGAACATTCCACCACCCCAAAAGCGAGGGCAGTATGGATATGAGCGCCAGCAACAGCGTTTCCCCTGGTGAGATTAATGGGCGCAAACGTGAAAGAGATAGCCATTCCGGCTCATTTAGCCAACATCCAATAAGCGTTCCCCCAAATGGCGCAGCATCGGGAAACCAGGACCCTCAACCTTCCCCGAAGCGTCAGCGGCGTGAAGGGAGCGATGCTGGTACTGAAACATCATCATTCAGCCAACCACAGCCATCATCATCGCAGGTCTCACTAACTCAAGGAGCTTCAAACCTTAACTTGGCATCAAACCCATCTTCGCAAACCGCTATCAGCGATCCATCCAGTCAGAGACTGCCAGAAACAAACGGCCATGGGCATCCCAGGAATACCTCTCCTCCCAAAAGCAGAATCCCGCAAGCGGCACGCATCCCTCTAAATCAACAACGGCAACAACATCCACTTCCTCCACCACCCCCAGTTACTGTCCCTCCTCTGCCTCATCAACACCCTCAGCCTCCTCGCCGTGGAAGCTATGGCAACAATCCACAGCCACCAAATAGACAACCGCCGCCAAGAGGCCCGCCGTCGGCGACGGGATCCTCAGTGTTCCACCCACCACCGCCGCCACCATCCAATCCCCCGAATGTTGACGAATTGCAGCAACGTATTGATGCTATTATCCAGCAAGGCATGCCACCAGAAAACGACCGACCCCACGAACCCAGAAGGGATTATTACTATCGTCCATCATCAATGGAGAGGGAGAGGGATAGGGATAGATATAGAGAAAGAGATATAGATCGGAACCGAGATCGTGACAGAGATAGGTATAGGGACAACGATGGGGATAGGGACAGAGCAAGAGAAAAAGGACTCGACCATCATGACCGTTCAAGGAGACGCTCATCGGAGACATCAGGATCCGCTGCCATGTCCGCGTCTCTCTCTGCGCCCTCCTTATCAGGAACACTACCACATCCACATCCGCCACCACCACCATCGTCGTCCATGATTCCACCAGCTCCCGCTTCTGAAACACGCCATGACCTAGAGCAGGATCAACATAAACGCGCTGTTGTAGAAACGAATACCGCTGCCCCGCAGGAGAATGATAACAAAATCAACGAGCCTGACGATGGCAGTGGGAGCGAGGAAGGGGAGGTTTAAATTAACCCTTTTCCAACATCACCCCCTCAAGCTCCGAGGGATGACGGGTGATTGGCGAAATGGATGGCACTATTATTGGCAATCAGACGCTTGGTGTTTAGGGGCAGCAGTCATAAAGCCCGGTTTGATTATACAATCAATACCGTTGAAAACATCACCATTTTCAGTGCTGCCGTTATCATTAACAATTATTTAAAAGGCTCGCCTGTAAACAACCTCCACCGCATCCCTCAACTTGATAGCATTATAACATGCGCCTAATACCCTTCTTTTCAGGGAACCCGCGTATATATATCTATTTATTTATTTAGCGAACACGGTATTTCTCTACATGCCTTCATTATGTACACGTACATACATACCCAGTCCAAAATGTGATAATCAATCAAAAGCAAGCAAGCATCTCAGAAAAGTTAGGAGGACCAACCAGACTTTGTTCTACAAAAGTGCAAAACGTATAGCTTGTAGTTTAACCAACCGGCTGACAGAATCAAAGCAACCAACATGCCTGGTCTTGTGGCAGTTATACCTTTCATTAAGTCCCCATTTGCTCTCACCTGTTCCACGTCTCGTATACTTTTCCGATCCTATCATAGATGTGTGAAAACAGATTGTTTGCTATGAACCAAAAATTGGAGACAAAGGAATCTATCTACCTCTCTCTTTTCGCGCGAGTTAAATGTTTCCCCAAAAGCTACACCAATTAGAGGAGCCGAAAAATAGGTTTCTTCTATAAATAAACCAATAAGGAAGAGAGAGATAAAGAAGAATGAAAAAAGAAAAAAAGAAAAAAAGACGAGCAGGGGACCCGAAAACGGATCCGGACATCTATCGGATTTACATCGAGAGCCCTGCAGATGGATCATTCGATTCGATCCAATCGGGTTTGTTGGTTAAATTAAGGTTAAAACGAGCGAATAAAAGACTAAGAAAAGCCTACCAAAAAGGGGTAGAAGGGTTAAGGGTTAGGGACATACATATTGTATGTAGGGAAATCTATGTGAGATGAAAACGGATAGGAATGCTAATAAAGAAAGGAGAAGGGGGGACAGGGCCCTGCTTCCCGTCAAGACTCAACTGAAGCACAATAAGAACGGTTGAGGAGGAGGGAATTTAGATTATTATTATTTGGGGTTTTTGTTTCGGAATCGCTTCCATCGAAGTCTAAACGACGCTTTTCTGTCCTTTTTTTCTTCCATTTTGCTTGCGCCCCAAGAAATGATCATATCCAATAATAAAAATGCAGGTAGACGACATGGGAGAAAGAAGGGTCAAAAGAGCACAATCGATAGCTAACCAAAGGATAAATAGTAATAACAATGGTTCGAGAACGAAAGGATTAGAAAATAATACACGGTAATAAGAACCTGGTCGAAAAACCCAAGAAAAGAGTACAAAAAAGAATAAGAAAGATCCCATATTGAAACAAATCGCCCAAGAGCTGCCAAAACGCCTTTCCTGTTCGCTTGTAACCAATTTAAAAACATCAAAATAGCCATGGAATGAAAAAACATGGCAAACCAACTTCGAACATCGGGAAAACAAATACAACAGGAGTAGAGTATATGTACAGAGCGAGGGGGGAATTAAAAGAAGTATATACTGCCTTTTCGGGCAAGTCAAGTACAAAAAAAGAGCGGGGATATCGAGTTATGTAGAGAAATGAATGATTCAAAATTATACGTTCGCGAATATTGCATCGAGTTCGTCAACTTCGACAGTTTCTGGGCTGGGCAAGTCGGTCCACGACTCTAGCTCCATTCCGAGTCCAAGTCCCATTTCAGTATCCAGACACATGACTGGTTGAATGAGATCGAAGGCGTCGTCGAATGCTGACGCTGATTTGTTTAGAACGGTGGCGGCAACGATATTATCAACCATATCGAACGATTGCTTTCCGTCGCCACCCATTCCGCTTCCATCTGCCTCCAGGGCAGAGTTTGTCCCCTCGCTTTCAACTACAGCGATGGATCTTTTGAGGCCCTTGACAAACCCAGTCGTAGCTCCGGATATTCTAGTAGAAGATATTCCACGCCCAATGGTAGCTGTGACGTCGTTTTCTCCATTGAACGGCGCAACGGAACCGTGTTCAGTTACCACAACTTCAGTGTCCATAACTACATCGACATCGACATCAGCATCAGCATCAGCATGTGATGTGGCGCTAGTAGCCGACGATAAAATAGATAGCTCTGAGGAAGCAGACGGTGACGGCGATGCACCAAACAGCGTAGTCGCCGCGGCCTCGTCCAGGTGTTGGTCCTGGCCTGGATTCTGGAGAATGTGCGATGTGAAATAATCCACATAATCGCTCTCTTGATTATTGGATTCATGATGCGACATCGTAGACCTTTCCATTTCCGACTCGCCACTACCCTTTGAGGGCTTCTGTCCGTTCGATGCATGATCCTGAGGTTTATCGTCCTTCTCCAGGTCTTGTCGCTTTCTCGCCGCTACCTCCTCTGAGGAAGTTCGCTCGCGGACAGAGCTAGCTGTCTGGGTAAACTCCTTCTCATCGCCTTCCAATGGTGGAGAAATCGATCGATGGTTGTATGCCACACGATGAAGATTGGATAGGTTACTCCTTACACCATAATTCCGAGACGAAGTGTGAGGCCCTCCAGGAGCTGAGTGTCCATCTAGTGCAACACCATCTTCATCATCAAATTCCGGCGCAGATAAATCAACCTCTGGACTTGGGCTTAAGCGAGCGCGCTCACGGGCTAAATCTTCATCTGCATCGTCAAGATCGATACTTGGGTCCGATACGCTAGGGGTTATCCGTTTCGATTCAGTTACCGGAGTCAGGATACCATCAGGAGCCTCTGGAAGTGCTTGGTGTGGCGATGTCGTTAGGTAAAAGAACACTTTGCGCGGATGCACTGGAATTAACTCCTTTGCGATTGGGCAAGGGGAAAGCGCCGTCCAAGGACGTTTAAGATACAGACTTAACCGCGACGACAATAGCGCTGCTGCATTCGCTGAGCTATAGTACGAAATAAAACGAATAGCGTTAGCGATACTGTTCTTGCGCACTACCACAAAGGGAACGCGTGTCCGATACAAAGTACTTACTTCGCAACTGTGTCATTTGTGGATGAAAGGACAGTAACAAGTTCCTTGATAAGATGGGGCCTGTTTCCAGTCGTTTCCAGTTGTTCAATTACAGCAACTACAATATCATCGTTGATGCCATCTGTGTCGATTTTGGTGACAATGCCAGTATCGCCTGGGGATGGTGGCGGCGTGTGTTCGTAGGTACCAGCGCCCCTCTGGCTCTTTTGGCCGGAGCCATCGACTTTGTCTTTCAGTAGATTTGATTCTTGAGATTCAGATGAAACCGACAAAGGCGACCGAGATGCCGAGTCGTGTGACCGCTTGACCTTTTTGGATGGCGGTTGTTGCGTATCTGATGCTGCGGGATTCTTTTGGGTCGCGGGCGAGCGATGGGAACGCGAGGCAGAGGGTAAATGAATGCCTAACGATGGCAGGGAGAGCGACTTTCGGCGTGTGTTATAAACCATTGTTGTAAATGTAAAGACAAAACGGAGTATATCATGAAGCAGTTGAGAAGAGGATAAAGGTGATGAAGGTTGATGTGTTTGTTTGTAGTTTGGAGAGAAAAAGATGGGCAGTCGGCGTGGAGCGCAAAAACATCAGGTAACTGGGGACACCCGGACAAAGGAAAAAAAATCCAGGAGTTAGGAGGATTGGTTCTTTTTGGTTTGGTGTGGGTTTCAGCTAGGAGGAGACGGATTATTGATAGCAAATGCAGGCGTTCGATTGGGTAGATGGGTTGTTGTGGATCGGTCGTGTGTAGCCGGGAATGCGACAGGAAGTCGAAGCAGGTTAGGGGATCAGCTAGCAAGGCTAATACGGCGCTAGGGAGCAGTCCAGCTGCAAAAAGGGAGAGTAAAAAATAGCAGATCCCAGTCGAGGCGGTCTGCCTAGGAACTTTGCAGCCAGCTTGCATCAGCCAGGGAGGCCAAAGTTTGAACCGGAAAAAGGTGTCACACCGCCCGTGGAACTCTAACCAGGCGGCGAAATTTGCTTGCACACAACCCCGAAATTCCAAGCAGATTAATACAGAATATAACGTATTGATTCGACGATAGACCGTACAAGCGTGGCCCCGTAATTTTTGAATCGGAGGGTTGGAAAAATAAATACGAAAATTTGGCACTTTTTGACCTTCTGCCTTGCTGCATAAAAAATTTACCAGTCCGTGGGGCGGATTGAAGGAAGCGAGCTGAGGCAAGTGAAGATCTATGACGAGAAATGATGTCTCCAGCCACAAGTAAGGTAACTGCAATAGTGGGAAATATCAGCGCGAGTAATGGAAGCGCCAAAAAGAGGCGCTGATGAACAGAACTCTCCAGGGAAGAATTTCCGTCAACAACGCGGGCGGGCAGGGGCGCAGGCGACTTGCTTCCTGAATCCTGATGGCGGTGGTCCGTTGCTGTCGCGATAAGGCAAACAAAACCGCCCCCAACATTGGTAACTGGAAAACGCTAACCTTGTGAAGCTTGGGGCAAGCCGGCGATGCGAGTTATGCATGTTGTTGCCAAAACTCCAGGTACTGCCCAGAAGGCTCCACCATCCTGCAGTTAAAATGGCTAGTACAAAAAAGAAAAAGTGGGTTTCATTTTTTTGCTTTTTTTTCTCTTTTTTCTCTTCCTTTTGGGTTGAGTGACGGCGGCGGCCAGAGATGGCAAAGGCAGAATAATAATAGTCAATACCAATAATACCAAGGCAGCACGAATCCGAAGTGGTCCACCGTAAGTTTGATGGAGAGAAGTGGAAACTAGCGCCACTAGTGGCCTCGGAAGCTGGGAAGAACGAGCGAATAAAAATTGAGACCTTCTGAAACTTGCCGCGCAAAACCACGACTTCCAGAGCAGCAATCGGATCTCGTGGGAAGAAGAGGTGGAACCTAGAAGACCAAAGGAATCCCAAAGGAAGGGTTACGACAGTCAGCAACCTGGGTCCCACGGTAAGGGGGGAACTTATTTTGCATTCGCTGCGGCCAATGATGGAATTTGTATGTCAACGACCTCGGCAAGCTGTAACTTATCCCATTGCCCGCAGAAATTAAAAATAATGTTTCGCTGATGATAGGAGGAGCTCTCACCTATCAAACTCTAAAAACGCGTCCTCAGTGGAAAGCCGCATCGTCCATCGCGCAAAAGGATCAGCGACCAAAAGTTGGCGATATACTCGAGGAGTCCGGCATAAAAAGGCATATTTTTAGAATAAAAGCACCCAACATTGATGGATGATGTCTTTGGATCGAAGAAGCAAATGCAATGATGACATGCAGCATTCCAAGGTTGGCGAGTCGCGACAGAGGCGAACAGCCATCCAGTGTCTCCATGGAGGTGGATGCAACACCTCCGCCCAGCCCAGGCTGTGACAGGGGGAAATTGTGTTAACAACTGTTAAAGAGGGCGGCGGCATTGGTGTGACAACTTCATCGCGGTAGTCCGTTCCAAACCCATAACCCAAGTGAACCGTGTGGCGCGTCGAGAAAGTTGGAGGAGTTGGTGTTGATGAAGTGACATGGGCGGGCGAAGATGAGGCTGATTTCCTTTTTTGGCTATCTTCACCTTTCCAAGGTTCCAAAATTACCCATCATCTGCTAACAACTCATTTTTAATTCTTATTGCAGAGCAGTTCTAAATCTATGATAATTAAATAATTAATTAAATTTTCAGACGAATATTCTGAAAACACAAACTCCGTACTGTGTATTTGGGTTTTGAGCTCTGGCTGCTTGATAGTTGATACCTCCTTGCCTTGGAACAATATGGAGCCCAAGCACCAATCAACATAGCTGGTTTATTAGTGTTGTACCCGCGCTCCAGCAGGCTTGCATCCCGGCTCCGCAGCCGATCCGTGGGGTTTCAGGGTTCGACAGCACAGATCGTACCCGGCAGCGGACCACGAGGAGAATTGACAAGAGGTGGCTTTGTTGATTTGATAACAGGTTTTCAGCACCCCAAGTATCGTCATTAATAAAGGTACAACAAGCAAACCCTTGTCAAAAACGGGCTTTGTTCAAACCACAAATCATGTTTTGGGGCGTAACTACTCAAGGATAATAAGAATCTCCACATCGTAAAAATATCAGCCAGCATGAGGATACATCATACCTCTCTCGTCCGCATGAAAACAAGTTTGAGACAAATGCCCACATCCATAATCGCGCCGCGCCGCGCAGTATCTGACCTCATAATTTGTCGATCTCAGCAACTGGACACACTCGACATTCGCAGTTGATGACCTAGTTAACACGTTTTGGACGGATCATATCCAAATCCTGCTGTATCGATTTTACGTTTCTCACCCGCCATTCGACTGCGCGAACAATAATAATGAGGAAAATGGGGTGGCGGAGGGGAGGCGTTCAAGTCGCTGTTGTAACTTGTTCGCACGGAGGACAGAATACGGAGTCGCGATAGAATTGGGTGTCAGCGGCCCCCGGAGGTAACGGCGATGCAGGCGGCTGATTCATGGACGGATCGCTTCCAACCAACCGCCGCTTGTCATAAACGATACGATTACCAGCGCCACAGAGCGTGTGAGGTGAGCGATGTGCCGCCCCTGAAATCACCAGCCCCTGCCCAATTGTCGGCGGAACAGGAAGCCCATTCTTAATAATTCATTAGCGGTACTTGAATTGAGCCGACGGAGTATGGAACCCGCTGCGCTTGTTTTTGTTCTTTCCCTTCCCTTTGGTTGGTGATAACGGGTTATCTGGTACCAGAGGCGGTCCGGCTGTTTTGGGAAGTGCGTGGAAGCTATCCTTCAATGGGCATACATAGATAACTCCGTATCTTTCCATCTAGTACAGTAAGCACCCGTATACATTCTTGAGTAGATGCAGTAAATGTGAGTATCTAAGTAGGAACCATATCAGCAGGCACCTAAAAATACATGTCTATATACAAGAAAACCAATTCCAAGACGAAGGCAGAGTTGAGTTCTATATATTTAGCCCGGTGAGTCCAATGGCTAAGACGCATATCAACTTTCAAGAACAACCAGAACGCCCTCAGGTCCTGAAGGGTGAACAGCGCATCATGACCTCCTCACTCCCCAACCAAACCATCCTGTTACAGACTTGTCACCTCCATCCCCATGTTCTTCCCCTTCCTTATTTTCACCGGCCTCCCTCTTGGGCCGCAAGACAAACTTCCACGTCGTTCCCATATGCCACCGCTTCGACTCTACGATCTCCAACCCGCTCTGCCGCACAATCTCCCCTATATCGCGATTCCACCAGCACCCATGTCGGTCAGCATGGGCAGCTGCGAGATCATCAAGGAGTTTGTTGAGCCAACGGTAGTGCGAGCGGCCATGCTCTAACAAGAGAATCTCCCCGCGCTCAGGCTCGACTAGTGTCCCAAGATGGGTGAGGTAGGACACGGGATCGGGGAGGGAGCAAAGGCCCATGGTCTGGATGACGGTGTCGAATTTGCCGGATTGTTGTTGGGCGCGTATCTCGGGGGTCTGTAAGCTTATGGCCTTGCTATATTTGACGTCATTGTTACTGTTGTCGGAGCTGCTTTGCCGCGAGAGCTGTGGTGTAGTTGTATGTGGCGGGGCCGGAATAGGGGTCATAGCATCCTGCGCCCAAAACGCAGCCAGTTTGAAGTGCGGATACATCTTTTCAAACTTTTCTTTGGCGATCTCCACCATTTGGGGGCTTTGGTCAACGAATGTGACAGACCTGCATCCCTGAATCTCAGCTTTGCCCTTCTTGTCCGTTCCGCGTTTCTCCCCCAGGGAATAATATTGCATATTTCGCCCTGTGCCGCAAGCAACTTCCAGCACGTTGCCACGCGCTCGCTTGACCAACTCCTCTCTCTTCTTGCCGACTCGCATGATCCGCTCTGCCATTTCCACCTCTGCATCATAGGTTGGAGCGGTTCGGTGGTATCGATCCGACACATCCTCGGGCACGGAAAGAGTTTTGGACTGTTTCACTGTTCTGTCGTAGGTTACGTAGAGATAGGTTCCATACGTTGAAAAGAAGAATGCGGCAACTGCGCATACAGTCAAGCCTTTTGGGTTTATTGACCTGGCGCGTGGTGGTGCGGCCTGCGCTGGAGCAGATTGGTAGGAAGGCCTATTTGGCCGGACTCTGTTATGATTCTCATCAGCATCAAATTTAGATGAATGATTTGGGTTCAATGATAGCGATAGCCCGCAGATGCATCTAGCTGGACCTAATGGAGCGCCCAAATACAGCGGATTATGATGCAGGGCTTTTGGGAGCGCTGTCCGCTACTGACCTTTGGGGTGTGGCCATGGGCAGTTGCTTTGACATGCCTTTCGTCCTTGGCCCATTCCCGGGTTTAGGCGAGCGCTTTGTGTTTTGAGGTGAAACCATTGCTTTTATCTCGGATATCCGGCCGCCAGTGGAATTGCAAAAACATGAAAATGTTTGAGCATATAAAACAGAAGCAGCTTGGACTCCGCGCGTGCGCCTAGGCCCGGAAGCAATCACACGACGTTCGCAACGGCGGCCGAATGAACTCTGGAACAAACAGAGATAAATAAAAATTAAAAAGAATAGCAAATAAAAAATAAAGAAGAGAGTATACAACAAATATACACGTGAGATCCGGTTTGGTTGATTTGAAGCTCCTTGGCCTTAACGCATTGAATATATGAGGATATTTTCAAGGCACGTAGATCTAAGAGTCATAAGCTGGGAATCCAATAGAGGGCAATTCAAGTATAGGCGAAAGGAGGAGATAAACAGAAGATATAAATTCTAGAAGAAACCTGGGTGTCTTCCGGGATATCACTGCTATCTACGGGTAGTGTCAATCGGATGTCAGAGAATTTGATGTTGCGGCGGTCCAACATCTCGGCAACAAACTTCGAATGGGGCAATGTGATTGGTCCAAGCTCTCTGTGACTGCCGCACAACCTTGGGAATTCCCGTGTCAACCTTGTTCGGTGCAGGGAGGGACATTTAAACCCGCCCAGGCGGTATCGTGAACAATGGGAAGTATGCACTCTTCACTACTATGCCACCGCCGGCTGTCTGCCATGAATAATATGTTTCCTCAAGCGTCTGGGTTAATTGACGACGCCCTGTTGCAAGCTCGTGTTCGACAATTGTTCCGGGGCCGATTGAAAGCGGCACCAAACGATGGCAAACGCCCAATCTCCACTTGGCCGCCCAGATGGCAGAACCCCATCCTTCTGGGCCTTTCCCACATCGCAATAGCCGAGCGGTCGACTGACCACGGTGAATTGTGTGAAAAGGAAGTGAAGAAGAAGAAGACGACGACGACGACGAGCAGGGGATAGAAGGCTACGACTTTTGTGAATAATGGCAGTAGCAAACTCAGCACACGACATGGTTACCGGATCAGAAACCCCGTTGCCGGATTCTATCATCATTGTTGGGGGCGGGGTGTTTGGATGTGAGTGAAAAACATATCCCCATTGGGGGCCGAATTGGCACTGTCCGCTGGATATTTCCTGTTTGTAGAACAGCTCTCTTCTCTGTACTCCCTACTTAGCCTAATTGAATATCCATGGTAAGTTGGAGGAATCTGGAAAGCTGATCCGACCGGGTTACAGTGTCCACTGCCCTTGCCGTCTCTGCCCGCCACTCCGGGAAAATCACACTCATCGAATCTTCACCGACGATCCCAAATCCCCAGGGCTCCTCCGTAGATAGCTCGCGCATTGTGCGTGCGGACTATGCCATTGCGGCCTATGCTGCCCTGGCAGAGTCGGCTCTTGAAAAATGGCGCACGACAGATTGGGGTCAGGAAGGTCGATATACGCAGAATGGCCTCGTTCTAGTGTCATCTGGTGACCAGTTTGGCAAAGAATATGTGCAGGAGAGCTACGAGAATGTCAAAGCTATGAATCCCAGTGTTGTTGAGAAACTGGCTACGAGAAAGGATGTTGAACGGATTGCACCAGGCTACGAAATTGGCCGTCACGTCTCGGGGGGGTATGTGAACTGGGGATCTGGATGGGCCGACGCAGAGGCGTCGGTGAGGTTTGCTAAAAAGAAACTCGATGAGATGGGGAAGGTAGAGTTTCGTACTGGAGAAGTCAAACGGCTACTATCAACAGTAGATCCAGGTGATGGCCAGAGAGGATCTAAGGGGGCTGTTGCTCCTTCCACACAGGCGAAAGTCACCGGTGTTGAATTGGCTGATGGCACGAACATCACAGCTGATCTAGTCATATTAGCCACGGGAGCGTGGACGGGCCGTCTAGTCGACCTCCGCGGCAAAGCTCAAGCGACAGGCCAAGCAATTGCCTATATACGTATTTCCGATGAAGAGCAAGCAAAGCTCGCAAACATGGCTACTGTCTTAAACTTTTCGACGGGCATGTTCATCATCCCGCCGCGCAACAACCTGCTCAAAATAGCGAGACATGCATACGGCTACCGGAACCCGAAGCGCGTGCCAATTCCCGGCCATAACCAAACAGGGGCGACAATCGAGGTCAGTCTTCCTGAGGCAGACGTCTCCCTCCCAGACGAGGGCCAGGACGCATGCAGAGCTGCGTTGAGAGAAATGCTGCCGGCGTTTGCGGATCGGCCATTTGAAAAGACCCGCGTGTGCTGGTATACGGATACGTAAGTTAACTCCCGCCCCTGGCCCACCAATCCACCAATCCATCCACACACCATCTCCATAAGTAATAATAATACAAACCTTTACACACATCTTAATCCTAACCCGGTCCCTTTCCTTTCTTGCCACCCACCAGACCCAAAGGCGATTTCATAATAGACCACCACCCGGATTACGCGGGCCTCTTCATCGCAACCGGCTGCAGCGGCCACGGTTTCAAATTCCTGCCAGTACTCGGCGAGAAGATCGTCGATGCCGTCCAGGGTCGTTTGGATCATGAGCTCCGGGAACTGTGGCGTTGGCCCGGTGCTGAAGGTGATAATCCCGAGGCTGCTCCTATTGTGTGGACGGAGGATGGGAGCAGGTCCGGGCCAAAGGGGTTGATTTTGATGGATGAGTTGGCCAGGGGGAAGAAGACGGTGAGCAAATTGTAGGTGGTGGGTAAATAGGGGTTTCTTGGTGTTATATGCTGTTTTTGGTTTATTGCCGTTTGGCTTTTATTTACTGTTTGGCTTTATATTTATATGTTATCGATTTTTGTTGCGTGCTGCTGTTACCTTGACTTCTCCTCTCCTCTCTTCTTGGCCCCTGAAATGAAGTGTGTGGATCTTGCAGACTGTCGTTGAAGGGTGATTGTAGAGCACGATGATGTATGGAATTGCTAGTGTGGATTGTTGGTGGTAGGTGGGTTTGTATTTGATTGGCATAGATATGGATGGATATATATATGCGGCGGGATAGCAATAGACAGACAGCCTACCAGACAATACCAAAATTTCTACAATTGCTTCAAAACATCTTAATCTACGATTCAAATGCAATTTTCTGAAATCATCCATCACATTATATGATTCATTCATCTTCCCTGGTAAACTTATTTTCGCTAAACTATCCTCTCAACTGCCATTAACCTCCCTCAATCATGCCACGGGCAAATTGTCGCTCTCCTCCCCCCCCAACCCGGGCACGAGAGTTCAAAGTGCACACGATAGATAGAAACGTGATGAAGGGGCGAGGTTTTGTTTCGGATAGTTAAAGATGGAATATTAAAGTAAAGAAAAAAAAATAGGGCGAAATAAAACCCCAGTAAGTCGCAATCTAGTAGGTTGTAAAATGAGCCTCACCCTCCCGTGCCGTACGTACGTCGATGGCGACAAAACAAGAGAGGGAGGGATGGAATGAAGTAGAAAACCGTACCATTTAAGATAAAGCCCTTGTCATATGACATGTGAGGAAGGGGGCGGGAAGAGGACTAAAAAGCGAAATACACGCTGGAAGTTGGAAAAAAAAAGAAAAAGGAAAAAGAAAACCAGGAGAACCCATCCCATTAATCTCGAATTTATTGCGCCCGAGCGCCCCACCCATCAGGTCTGCGGGGAAGAAACCGCGACTTTTTCTAATGTGTACGTAGTAACAGGAACAGGAATAGGAACAGGAACATTGATAACAGACATTTTGGAGCCGTCAGAAAGGAAGAAGGCAGAGAAAAAAAAATAAAAGCAATCGCTATAACTCCGTGTAAATGCATGACTGGAAGACATAGAAAGAAAATGCAGTTCCTCCTCCGTCAATGGTGGCATGGTGGGTGAGATGATTTTTCTCTCTCTTTTTTTTTAGAGGTTTAGTTGAGCAAAGCTCAAACCAGTGATTAGGATGTCCACACCACAAGGTGAGAATTACATGATGCATGCTCCATTCAACCAGAGAAGTATGGTCGACAAGAAAAACTGTTAATACAAGGTGGTAACGGAAATTTCGGGTAATGTGGTGGGTGGATTTGATGGTAGTGAGAAAGTAGCAAGGAATTAACCTTTGCGGAAGTCTTTGGACGGAGCAAGTTAGTATAAGGGTGAGCAGTATTAAAGGATAGAGGTGTCCAATCAAACACTTACCAGCAAGCACAGGGTAGATCATTTCGAAGGCTTGATAGATCTCCTCTCGTACTTTGGCCCCCGTCAAAACGATCTTGCCGCTGACGAAGATCAGTAGGACGATTTTCGGTTTCATCATACGATAGATGAGGCCAGGGAAAAGTTCAGGTTCGTAGGAGCTGAAATTGTGATGGCGGCTGGCAAGTCCCTCCAGTCGGATGGGAAACTTAATATCGCAAGACCCCACAATGTTCTGGATTTTGAAGTCCGTAAACTTCGCATTGAACCCCAGCTTCTGGATGATGCGAGCATATTTTCGCGAAGCAAGCTTGGAATCATCTTCAGACTTCGCACCGGTAACGACCATCTTGCCCGAGGCAAAAATAAGGGCGGTGGTCTTCGGTTCGCGAATGCGCATGATGACAGCAGCGAAACGCTATATATAACATGAATTGTTTTAGCCATACTTTGTCATGGCTAAATAAGTTATACCTCTCGCAAGCCGAAGGGAAGCAAAGAGGAAGCAAAAAAAAAAGATGCGTTATATCAGTACCTTTGGGTTGTATTCCGCATTTCTAGCGTGAAGCGCAATGGTCTTCAGGTCCAGACGACAGTCAAGGTTGACCGTAGCAACAATGTTCCTTGAAAAGGGCACGTCTGTTCAGCATTCTGGTAAACCAGAAGGACATCAGGAGCTATACTCACTGTAAGGTAGGCACAATGCCGCTAACTCCAGGACCTGCAGCGGCTCCTGGAGTTGCAGCAGGAGTTGCGGGTGTCACCCCGTTGCCAGTAGCGGCATTTCCGGCCTGCAGTTGACCATTCGCTTGTTGCAACCCGTGTACCTGTCCTGGTTCCTTCTCTGAGGATGGTGGAGTCAAGTCACCCGCGCCCCCCGGGAACGATAATGAAGCAGGAGAGGTAAACGCCTTCGCCTGCTCCGCAGTCGAGGGATGAGTAGTAAGAGAATCCATGTTGTGTGAGATCTGATTCGAGAATCGAGTGTGTGCTAGGATGGATCTGATTGCAGAACGACGATCTAGAACTGGGTCTATGGATTGTGGCGTTAGAGCACTGTTTTCCCCCTGAAATGTAAAGCAAGCTTGTAACGACAGGATGCTCAGTTTATCTTGAGCTTCATAAAAGAGCCGGAGCGGGTGCGCAAAAGAGATTCAAATGTGGGTTGTGAAGAACAGCAAGCTGGTTGGAAGGAAAAAGAAGACAAGATGTAGTAGGGTGTGGTGGTATTTATGTGTGGCTGGGGTGAAGCAAAATAAAGGTGTTGTTGTAGATATAGTGAGAGTGTAAGCTGGCAGTGAGGCTAGAGATAGCCTTGACTTGGAAGTGAAGTTGGAGCCAGAAAGGGAAAATGCGGCTCAACACCAAAAGCCCAAAGAAGGAAAATGCACATACCGTTTGGATCTGCGGGAGATAAACAACTCAATGTCTCCCCCGACAAGAAAACAACCAGACGACAACAGCAGATCAATGCCGTGAGCGATGCGCTGGGACGAAGCCGGATATACTAGGCTCCTCTTCCGCTTTCACGATGCGCGAGAATAACAAGGAGGCAAGGTAGAGGTATAACTGTCCGAATTCGTGCGGTGACAAGCGGACAGATAGGCTTGGGTGGTTGCGCGCGGCGGAGAGACAGCTGGATCAGAGTCGGGACAGTGCCAGAAAGCCTCGACAAAGCAAGCGGTATTCGGTATGATCCAAGGCGGCGACGACAGTAGTAAAAGTCGCAAGCAGAGACAGGGAGATTAAAGAGGCAAAAGGAAAGACAAAAACAATGAAATAATCAAATATATCACTGGGAGTGCTAAGACGACAAGCGCAGGGTTGTGGCTTTGACAAGTGAATGCAGGAGCTATCAGCGACAAAAGACACCGCGACGGCGAATTATTTTTTTTTCTTCTTGATCTAAATTGGTTGAAGGAGCGTGCTGAGGATTTTCGTAAATACCACGCGAATGAAATGGAAATAAAACGCAGAAAACCTAAGATAAGTTCCGATCGGTCCGCCTTTTTCTTTCTTTCTTTCTTCCTTTCTTTCTTTTTCTTGGGGGGGGTAGGGTCTTCTGCCTGTTTATATATATATATAGGGTGCGGCGAGATAGAAATTTCCCCTAGAGCCCAGGTAACTACTCTCCCGGTCGCGCTGTTATTGATTTGGTGAAAGCTGAGAAATGGACAGCTCTCCGTCACTCTCTGGAATACGAGGTAGAGGGAAAGGGGGAGAAAGAGTACGGCGGAATCTATGGAAGGGGGTGGAATAAGGAGGGACAGAGAGGACGACCAAAGGGGAAGCGAGGTTGCGTTCCGGACGATGCCAAGACCAGAGCAAGACTCCAGACGAGAACCAGAAAGTGGGAGGACGCCTGCTTTTATACCGTCCCCGGTTCCCGTCAATGTGGCCACTCCGGTGCTTGGCCGCACGGCCTTTCTCTTGTGCACACGCCCGTCGCCACCCCTTACCGTGGCGACGCGGCCAGGCTTGTGGTGGCCCCCGCCTGGGAATTGCGCAGCACACGGCCACTGTCCTCGCGCGCCTTCAAGCGGCGGCGTTCGCCTGCCCTATTGGGCCACTCCTCTTGGCGTGCCAAGACATACAATCCACTTTTGTTCTCATAGTCATTGGATCGTCCGATCAACGAGCGTTAGTCGCACCAATCAGCGGCCTGGTCACCAACCTCGTCCATGGATACCTAGGTATTTCCAACTTGCCCTGCAGGGTTTCCCTGATGAGGTGCCATTCCACTTTCCGGATTGGTTCGGCCTGTATGAGTCAGACCCACATCAGACTTGCTTAGCCCGACATTCATTACGTGCTGGCCCCGTCCAATGTATTATGTCGTAATCAGCCACAATCTCTTCTCAGCAAGAATGCACAGAAACACACGTAGCACGCAGAACATGCTGTAATAATTCCAAGGTTCTCTGTTTTCAAACCGTTTTGCTAGTTGGTAACAAAATATCTAGTCGGTAACTCCTCCAAAACGGGACCCAGCCCAATCGGCACCTGCAGCACGGTGTTTCTCGGGGCAATTCCTCGCATCTCTCAGAACTGGCGTCCCCTCGGTCCAGGAGAGCGCCAGGGCCAAACAGGATATTCGCGCCGGTGCCGCTTTATTGCAGCAGATCTGGAACAAAGGGGCGGCTCCTGTTTGGGCCTTGGCAGATCTTTCTGCTGCTTTCTTGCTTCAACTTTCGGTCGCGTCAGGCTGGCCTCTGTCCACGCGTACACGCACCAATGAGAGCCCGTCTTTCGTAAAAACTCACGGATCCTAGGTTCCCCTTGGAACCTTGTTGAAAGTCAGCTCTGGCTCTTTTCACGTGAATTGTTTTATGTCAACGAGGCTCTTCTGCAAAGGCTGTTGGCTGTTCTTCATCCTTCCCTCAACTCTCCAACGTTTTAGCCATATATCACGAATGTTGGAACTATTTTGCCCATGATCGTGGCATTAATACTATTCGACAAGGCCAGCTGAGAATAAAGGACACCCGCCTCTTTCGCCCCTCATTCTCTGGGTCATCCTTCGGTTTGACGGATTCCGTATGATGGGAGCCTCTGTTCCAAACATAACCACCATCTCCAGGCTGACTGGTGCCTAATAATAAGAAGCCTAACAAACCAACATCCCCATCACCCGCAAGGCTCTGACAGCATGATTGGGGAGTTGGGAAACATCCGTTCTTGTTCTGATTGGAAACCTATCCCGGAAAGAAGCAGCCTGCCTTGACGCTCACCCCCTCGCGAAACTGGGGCCCCAAGGCTGGGTGAGGAATCGCATGAAACACCGCAACGAATTACATGGGAATACATTTGGATCATGGCCTAGCAGAAATCAGCTAACCGTGCCTCTTAAGTTCGGATCGGTTGTAGCCCAAAATTTCTATTTTATGTCCTGGGCTGGATACAGTATTTGGGAGGCAATCACAGTCACACAAAACCCATCCACCCAACTTTCTCCTGGGTGACATTCAAATGGGCACGTACAGGTAACTGTACGTGCTGTGTATGTACAGCGCAACTACACAGCCGACCGCTCCTGCAACCACCCGGACGAAAGCGGTCGCAAAACGGACACCCACCGCCAATACCTCTCCGCCCCCAAGGACCCAACCGCCGCCAGCAACAGGATTTATCACCAAATCAACATCCCCTGCAGAGAAATAATGGATAGAAATTAAAAGCTTATTCATTTGTTGGGGACGGGATCCTTTCCACTAGGAAACTTTTCGGTGAGCGACTTTGGTTTCTCTGATGGTGAGAACGTCATTTACTTCCAATTGCGTATTGCGCTATTTTATTGTGACATGAAAAATTATTTCTTTGCTTTATGCACTTCCAGTTGCGGCCAACCTTAAAAAGAGACCGCCATATTTTCTCTTCTGATTTAATTGCAATCTCTTGCAATGCAAGTTCCGGAACTCTAGCCGTTTCGCCAATTTGTTAAATCCGTGACTGCATCAGTATTCCTGTTCAGCGTCTTTTCTTTTGCTCAGCTTTACTTTTTGCAGCGAAGTCGAGGTTCAAGATGGAGAAACTTCTCTCTCTACTTTCCAGGATTCTGAAGAACTTGGAAAGAGCTCCATGCTTGGGACCAAACTTGACGCTCGTTTCTTTTCGTTTCTTCTCTTTTATATATAAGAGAGGTAGGAAAAACAAATATCCAACGTGCGGCTGAACCAAAAATTTCAGAAGTTCAATCCAACCGTTTGACGCACCTTGGGTAACTTCCTTTCCTCACGGAAACGGAAGTAAATAGGGATAAAAGAAGGTAGACAAACCTGCCTTCACCAATTTCGCGCGACTCCGCCTAGGGGAGGACGACATGGTCCCAAATGCGCTGTGCATACTGGTTGTCCCCAGCAATCGGTGGCCCGCTGATTGTGTCTCAATATATCCACGCGCCCTATTTCCCGTGAATGCGGCTATGACCGTTTGATAGAAACTTTCTACATGGTAGAAAATCGTTGCAAGCAGTCAACAATCTCATCCGATCCCATTTATTATGGAATTACTGACGGCCATCCTCACCGCAACTTTTCAATGAATGATTTAAGCAAGAAGGGATTGTTCTGAAACCAATGGCTTTCTTAGCCTTCCTGTTGACATTATGGACTGACACTTCTAGATTTGCCCTCAGGCCACAATTTTGTTTCTTTTCTCCTGGTTTAAAATGCATTTTTGCGGTGGGAAAAGAGGGGGATTGATGAGAGATGATATAATACAAGCGAAGGCGCTCAGCCAGTGAGCTTTGCAGACAGCAACCTCCTGATTTCATCGCTCATCATCAGATTCAGTTTATTCTATGATTCATTGCGGGAAATGTGGGCATATCATCAAGGTTTCTGAGAGTATTGTGATCAAAGTCAAAGACCAAAATATTCCCTTGATTCTGAGTCAAGGCATGCCATGGAGCATATTGCAGGCTATCTATTCATCTTTCAACTATTGGTCAGATTCAGCTATAGCTCTGACGCTTTAGCTAGAATGATATCTCATTCATTGTTAATCAATATGATGTGCATGGTGAAGATCTCTTCAGATCTTAATTGATTGTCCAAATTTTGAAATAGCAAATGAACAGAAGCTCAATGTCAACACTTTGAATATATCTCATATCTTTCATTTATCGACTGCAAGCAAAGAGCAGCCACCTCAAATGGGGATGATAATCTGTTCAGATCATGATTAAGTTGGCAGACAGAGCCAGTTCGCGGGCCTCGAGAGGTTCGGTATCTGCTGTATTGATTTTGACAAATCCTCCTTTGACTCCGTCTTGAACTTGCCAATCTTGCAACATGGAGGGCTCTATCATGGAAGAGGTGCAGGTCTCCACGTTAATGAAATATGTGGAATATCTATGCACTACATATATTGAGATGTGAAGACTAGTTATTCTGACTTCTCCCTCCCAGCATTAGCAACCGCATTCAATAACAAATGAAACCTGTGCAACTCATTCTGAGTGCATCCATTTGCTCAAGTATGCCTGTCAGGAAACACTTCAATCATAGGGCTACAATGAAGTATCTCAAAGGAGATCCAGCGCCAACAACAGCGGCACATGATTATTACTGGCGCAAGGGTTCATCACATCAACACCAGCAGCAGAATACCACACCACAGACACGCAAGGAGCAACGAAACAAACTTGCTCTTCGCAATCCATTCAAAAGCGACAAACTTCTTTAGCCGTCGTGAATTTTGATGTGAGAGATTACAGATATTGCGAGACGTTCAGCCTTCGGAATGGGTGTGCTCGAGACGATGAATGCTGTTCAATATCAGCCCTGCAGTCTGTATAGCGGGCAGTTATAAACAGTGTGCCTGAAGCCCTGGGCATCAAGGGGGGGCCTGTAGTAGTATGATATGCAGTGTAGTTGGAATGGTTCACCTCTCCTTCCTCTTGAGCCCTTTTCTATCCCTTTCATTCATTACATGGCATCATGATATTAGGCGAGAGAGAACAAATCACCTATCTACACTTGGATAATATTTCTTCTCTGCAGCACTCTCTACTAAGTTGATGCAGATGTGAATAGAGTGGGCAATCAGGCCTATCAACTTAAATCATTCACTTTGTATTTTGATTTCCCTAGTGGGTGAAGCCGAGGACGACATGTTCTCCTTGTCCGTTGGGGGAGGCATTCTGGAATATATTCTTGCCCACCCCCACCTTTAGCATATTGCTGGCTCAAGTACGTATAGATGCTAGCCATAGAAATTTAAACTTTTGTAGGTGATTGAACAAAATCAGAAAAAAAAAACAAAAAGAATGGACGCTGCCGGAATCGAACCGGCGACCCCGTCAATGCGAATGACATATTATACCACTAAACCAAGCGCCCAGATGATTGGCCATTGATTTGCCGGAATTGGTACTTTATCACTGCTCCTGGTATCCATACACCCTCGGGGGATTTGGCGGCAGCCTGAATGCAGCCTCCAACCAACAGCTTTGTGAATTATTTTCAGATCATTTTACTCGTGTGGTATTATTCTCACCAAAAGACACGTTGTGCTTACCTAGACAGTTGCCAAGTGCTGGATCCCGTGAGTCGAAAGTGGGATGAATATTGAAGGTTCCTGATTTCCATCTGCCGCCTCCCCATTGGCTGATGGAGAATGTTCGGCTGTTCACGGCCTGGCGGCGATATTCCGTGAGCTCTTGGTCAAAACCCCGGGCCCGGCGAAATCAACTTTGAACCCGCAAATCCCACTATTTTTGTCAATTTATACTTGGAGGTGGTCTGTTGAACACCCGTTGCTTGAACACAACGCACAATGGCTTCACAGACCGCCATGTTACCTCTCTTGAGGCGGGAACTTGTTCCTATTTCCCCCCGCTCCTGGAGAGCTGGTCTGCTGAAAACCTCCGCCTGCGCCTACTCCACCCGCACACCTACAACATTCGTCGCATCAAGCCGGCGGCGAGTAGTCCATCAACGGCAATTCCCAGCACAAAATGTCGGTTTAGGCCAGAAGCGGGACTTTTCAAGCACAGTACAGCGGCGATTTGCGGGCGAGTCAGGCAACTTTGATCCTTCCCAGATTGAACGGGAATCAGACAGTGTTGATGTCTGCATTGTTGGTGGCGGTGCGTCTTTATCCCCCCCCCAGGGTGCTTTACTAGATTTTTTTTTGCTCTGTGTTTCGAATAGCATGAGGGCTGACCAGAGATTGTTGTATGTGTGAAAATAGGCCCTGCGGGTCTCGCCGCAGCTATCCAGCTGAAAAAAATTGCAAATGAAGCGGGCAATGAAGATTTCCGGGTGATACTTTTGGAAAAAGCGGGCGAGATCGGGGATCATATTGTGTCAGGCAATGTTTTAGAACCCAGTGCGATGAACGAACTATTTCCCGATTGGCTATCAGAGGACAACCCATCGAGATTCGAACATGCGACGCCTGCGAAATCCGATAGCATGCGCTTCCTTACGAGCAAATATGCTATCCCAATTCCATGTCCGCCTCAGATGAATAACCATGGCAATTATATTATCAGTTTAAGCCAGTTATGCAAGTGGATGGGAGAACGTGCCGAAGAGATTGGAGTTGAGTTATACCCCGGGTTTGCCGCAAGCGAGGTGCTATACGAGAAGGATGGATCTGTCAAGGGAGTTGCTACCAATGACCTTGGCATTGGGCGGGATGGGAAGCCTAAGGATTCCTTCGAACGAGGAATGGAGTTCCATGCTAGAGTCACGTTGCTTGGTGAAGGATGCCATGGAAGCTTAACAAAGCAGGTCATTAAAAAATTCGACCTAAGACGAGACAGCCAGCATCAAACTTATGGATTGGGCGTCAAGGAAGTTTGGGAGATTCAACCCGAAAAGTTCAAGAAAGGGGAAATCCTCCATACAATGGGCTATCCATTGCCGAAAGATGCATATGGAGGATCGTTCCTGTACCATTTTGGTGATAACATGGTTACTCTCGGGTTGGTTGTTGGCCTTGATTACCCTAACCCGTGGTTATCGCCGTATGGAGAATTCCAGAAATTAAAACACCATCCCCTTATCAAGCCTATTCTAGAGGGCGGAAAATGCATATCCTACGGAGCTCGCGCCCTTGTTGAAGGGGGTTTCCAGTCCATACCGAAATGCGCTTTTCCGGGTGGGGCGTTAATCGGAGATAGCGCAGGGTTTATGAATGTTCCTAAAGTCAAGGGCACACACACTGCTATGCGGTCTGGTATGCTAGCTGCCGAAGCAGCATATTCTGCCCTTTCTAGTTCAAACAATGGAAGTGTATTCCTGTACGACTATGAAGACGGACTCCGAAAGTCCTCCATTTGGAAAGAACTCAAGGAAGTACGGAACATGCGCCCTTCATTCTCAACTCCCTTGGGTATTTACGGCGGCATTATGTACTCCGGTCTAGAAGCATATCTTTTCCGTGGCAAGACGCCCTGGACTCTGAAGCACCACAGTACAGATCACGATGCCACTCGGGCTGCGTCCGAGTGCAAGAAGATCGAGTATCCGAAACCAGATGGGGTTATTAGTTTCGACATCTTAACAAGCGTTAGCCGCACTGGCACAAACCACGAGGAAGACCAGCCGGTACATCTTCAAGTCAAGGACTGGGACAAGCATACAGAGGAATGTTATCCTAAATATCAAGGGGTCGAGAATAGGTTTTGCCCTGCTGGGGTTTATGAGTACGTTGAGGATCCGAGTAAAAAGTTGGGTGTGCGCTTCCAAATAAATGCACAAAAGTAAGTCTTACAACAGCCCTCCCGGTGTCTACTATATCCCACAGTTTGTTGATGGCGATCACTAACAATTCATCCTCGTCCTTTCAGCTGCATCCACTGCAAAACCTGCGATATCAAGGTCCCAACTCAGGACATCAACTGGCAGACCCCTCAAGGTGGTGAGGGCCCTAAATATTACCTAACCTAGGAAATCACATTTCTTTCCCGGTTCAAATGGTTATTTTTCTTTCCTGATCTGATGCAAAACTGTATGCAACGGTCGTCAAATTCTCGATAGAGGTATAGCTTGTTGGTTATGTGTAAATTATTATTCCCATTCCGCGTTTCATGTCTCCTTAGCCAACCACACTTAAAATGTATTATTGTGTAGTTAGTACATACATACTGCAATATAATGGAGATGAATTCAGTCTTGAATCCAAACTCATCAACAGCCGTAGAAAAACCAGCCAAGGCAAAAAGTCAACACCGATTTGAATTCCTACAAATATCCATTCAGGCTTCGAATCAGAATAAGGCCGTCTCTTTTTCAATATAAGTGTTTTTATTCCCCCTAATCTCGGCCTCCTCCCGCAAGTTAGTATGAGTACAGCCCCCAGCGAGCATGGGCAAGGCACGGACGTCCATGCTTTGTGGTGAAAGTGAGGCAACCAGCGCCAGGTGGTTGTTGTTTGTATTCTGCCGTTTGACCGCCTTTCTCAGCCTCATTCCCAAACATCACCAACTCATCATTCGCGGCATCTCCCTCTGAAGCGCTTGATTGTACTGACATCTTCATTTCTGGAAAGGACAATTTCCACCTCGAACAGTTTTGCATAAGGCTGGCCTGGCTGCCGAAAACCACGTTGGTAATCTGGAGAGGACAACTCCAGTAACCCCCCGGCTTCCTCCTCCACGTTCTCTCATTGTTGTCTTATCCAAGGATTAACACACAACAACATTCAAAAAATCACGCCACGCCTTTTTCAGGATCTCTTTTTACCTTCTTTTCTTCGCATCCGCGATAACTGTGTTATTAAGATACACCATCACACCAACTGCCCATCATGACTGAAGTGTCGTCCACACGACTTTATCTCGGGAATCTGCCCCGCAACGGTATGCTGGTCTTACTATTGCTACATCCTCCTTGTACTTAAGCACACCCAAAATCCACTGTATGGCGCTGGCACAAAAAGACACACTATATATATTCAGATACCCAACAGTAGGACAACCTCGTGTTCCCTTGGGATTTCTGGATTATCTTGTCCTGTGGAGGACTGTGACCACCACAAGTGACACGACGGAAAAGTAGAGGATATGCCAACAAGATTCAAAAAGTCCACTCCTCAAAAGGAGAAGAACTTCAATTTTATTCCACTCCCATGGATTACACTACTGGCTTTCTCTTTACTGGATGGTTTGGCCTCGAAAAGCTGACTCAAAGGCGCCAATTTTGGCCTGGATTTTGTTTTTCCAGTCACCAAGCAGGAGATCGAAGATCATTTCAATTCCCACCACGGCTCCGGCAAGATTACGGAAATAAAGCTTATGAGCGGCTTTGGATTTATCGAATATGATGATGCTATGGATGCAAAGGACGTAGTACCAGGTAAGTAACGCCATTTAGCGTTCATTGTTTGCAGCCTCTCATCAGATTCTTTGAATGACTTTGACACTAATTCAGTGCCGTTTTCTATAGCTTTCCGTATGTTTGTGATTCTTTTGAGATTCCTCAACTTACTCACTACCAGGGGCTTCCTTTTTTTGACCACCCTGGCTTGTAGATGGTACGGACTTCAAGGGTGAACGTCTCACTGTCCAATTTGCCCGTGGACCCCGCCACAAAGAAACATTTTCTGGACCGTCGGACCGCTCTAGCGCTCCACGCCCTCGGCGGACAATCTATCGAATGCAGATATCTGGACTTCCAGAAACCAGTTGGCAGGTTAGCTCAGCTCCATTTGTTCCTGGACCCCGTTGGAGTTCTTCTGACTTGGACCCTCTTTTGCACCACTCCCCTCCTTTTCCCCTCCCTTTATTATAAATGCGCAGGCTTGTCACGTAACTTGGCAAACTTTGTAATTTATAATGAAACTTGAAACTTCATCAACATCATAGAGCGCATGCACAGTTGGATGTTCTCTTCCATCAATGCTGGGCTTTTAATGCTCCCTCAACACACGGAGTTTCTCTGCTACCACCATATAGTTCTCTCTGAACTCGAACATCTTCTTTTTTCAGACCGACTGGATTTCGCACGGGTCTATTCTTGCCCACGCAGCTCTGTCTTGGAAGGAACCTGGAATTTCACACCGTTTGTCTGGAATAGGACTCACACATTCGCCTTGTTTAGGATCTCAAAGACTTCGCACGACAGTCCGGCCTTGATGTAGTGTACTCCGAAACTGGCCACGATGGAAGAGGGTGAGTATTCTCGAACTCAGGTGCTTTGAACAAAATCTCTATATCTTGGACCAGGATTACTGATATGGTGCGTGTGTGCGAATAAAAAAGATTTGTTGAATTCGAAACAGGGAGCGACCTCAAAACTGCAGTTGAGAAACTGGACGGCCGTGAATTCAAAGGCTCCAGGGTTTTATGCACACAGGACGTAGGAAATCCCTTGGTTTTCCCCTCCCGGATGGCTTAGTTCTCATTTATCTACCAGATTCAATCCCAGGAGGACCGTCAATCGCGTGACCCGTACCGCTCCCGTTCTCCTGGCCGACGGGGAGGGTACCACCCCCACGATGATTATGATAGACGCGGGCCACCACGCGGCGGTTACAGCCCGCGCAACCATTACCGCGAGCGCTCCCCTGGCCGTCGTGACTACTATGATCGCGATGGTTACGGACGCCGGACGCCACCTCCACGCTCTCGTATGGATGACTACCCACCTCCACCTCGCCGCCCCTATGACGATCCTTATGACCCGCGTGGGCCTCCCCCTCCCCCTCGTCACTATGATGACCCTTACGCGCCTAGGCCATATGGCCGCCCACGAAGCCCTCCACCAAGAGGTGATTATGGCTATGACCGCCGCCCATACTGGTAGAGAACTCTTATTTTCCTACCTTTTGATATCCCCACTCGTATCCATTTTTCCTGTGTGCGCGTTTCTGTTATACTCCACTGCTGTAGGCAGAGGATAACCTTCAATTCCTGTTTGGATCGAAAGGAAATCATGAAATTATTCCTCGTATACGAACCTGATACTTATTACCCTAGAACGCACCTTTCCCTCTGATTCCCCACTGGGCGTGGTTTCTGAGCTATTATCGCCCTGGCTCTGTTTTCCCAAAAGTTGATTGACTCTTCCACGGCTACTCAGAGGGGTGGGTGTCATTGTAAGTACGACTGACCCTGACATCTTTCCAACATCCAATCTCTGGCTGGAATGCAACCTCGTGTCCTGTTCTCATTCCGAAGATGGACAGAAATCAATAGCGGTGCCTTATGGGTAGATACCGAGCTTTCCTTACCGTTTGTGTTTCCCTTCTTGCTTCATGCTTCATCCCCCCTTCCCGAGTTATCTCTTCACTTTTTTGTGTCTATCTTTGATTCTGTCCACCGTCTTTATATATGTTTTTGTTTTGCACAATGTCCCATTTCAGCAAGAACTACTGATGATACTTACCAAATTTTTCATGGATGAAAGGCAAAAATGGTTCAATGGATTTTTTTTTTACTGATGATCTCCCCAATTGTTGTACTCCGTTGTCTCTTACCTGATAAATTTCTTTATTGCTGCTCTCCATGACAGGTGGGGGAATGTAAAAATGGCGAGCCTCCATTCGATTTAACTATGCGTGGTCCACCCTATATTTGCGCGCTGGAGGGGGGTGAGCTCGGCGTGGAAATTGAACTCACGAACCCATTCCCAAGGACAAAAGATTTCTATGATTAATGTGGCAATTCTCTCCTTTTTTTTCCCCATTAAATTTCGTTTTTATGAGTTCAATTTGTTGTTATTTACCACAGAGCACCGTTTTATTTCCTCAGATGACATGTCTATGTTATATATATTTACCTTCCTTGTTATTCATTTTTTTGAAAGTGAAATAAAATTGTAGTCGTCATCCAGCGGAGGTGAAAATGGATAACCATATCGAGCTGGGGAAAGGCCCGAAAGGGGGTGAGCGTCTGATTTTCGACAGAACAATTGAAAACTAAAATGGTTCTTCGATATGTGGAATTGATTTGTGCTTACAGATGTGCTAACTCTACCAAAGACAATCGCTGTCTTGTAGCGTCTGCTCCATATACTCTATCTGTATCTTATTATTTTATATCCGTATGTGCAACCATGCTTGTCAAAAGCTTGGACTGTTGTTGGAAGAACTTCCCCGCTTATTGCTTGCTTATCGATAAGGTTACGCCCATCCATGGGAAGCCCACAGGGCAGAACGACAATCTGTAAACTTTATCTGCCAACCACTCACCCACCACTCCTTACAGTCACCAGCACCAAGTGAACGAGTTGGACGCCTGCTCGTTACTTATTTCGTCTGAAGAAAAATGGCGCCATCGGGATTTGACACCATTGTGCTTCGTGACATCGCCTTCCCATTCCCAATTAGTTTCGGGCCCGATGCGTGGGGTCGCCTTAATAAGCCGCAACCAGCTACATTATCACTTCGTTTTTCATATCCACGACCTCTCATCGACCGGTGTGGCAGCAGCGATGATGTTTCCTTTACTCTCAGTTACGGCGACCTATACCGCAAGCTTGAAGTCGAATTGCGAGCTGCGACGAGAGGCGAGGACGGCAACATCTCGAGCGTTGATTTGGAAGAATTAGCTTCTACTATCAGCAAAACTGCTCTTAAGCTGGCATGGGAAACGATACCGGAGGGTACTGTAGAGGTCCCATCGGCTATGGCAGGTGCCGAAATTGATATCTCAATCCATCTTCCTAAAGCTATCCTGGGAGCCGAGAAGGGCCTGACATACCAAGCCGTTAATCGAGCCGGCAACCCGCACGTAAGTCCAGTTGCGAATCCAGACGGACAACGGGAGACTACTACTACGGTTCAAGGTATATGCCGTATATTCCGTATTGATGGTTTACGCTGCAATTGTATTATCGGAGTGAACCCTCATGAACGGCAAGCCAAACAGGCAGTTGTGGTCTCCCTGGAATTTCCGAAGGCGAACGCAGACTTCCATCCGCAGGTCAACGTTTTGCTGCCTTTGGTGGGGATTACACGACATATTACTGCTGTAAGCACATTTAATCTTCCTACGTATTGCTTCGATGTACTAGGGATATATCCTGTGGATATTCGGTGGGGAGATGTGTTAGCTGACGTGAACCTTTATTATTCTCTGCTCACTAGGCCATTGAAAACTCCAGTTTCAAAACAGTCGAAGCCATGGCTCAACTCGTCGCGAAATTGGCCATTGAAGGCACGAATTTCGACGAGGTGACAGTGTGCGTCGAAAAGCCCAGCGCGATGGCCTTTGTGGGGTACTCCGGCGTTGAGATAACGCGCACGAGACGCGACCTCTTAAGCAGCAATAATGGGTAAATTCGAACAATAAGCACGCGCTCTGGGTCGCTCGCCTAAATGGCTGCAGGGCACAGCTGCTAAGCCTATTATTCCCGCTACGGGAGATTTCTTCCCACAACCAAGACACGTTTTCGATATTATTATTTTAGTTCTTGCTGTCGAATTCGAGAGCAAGAAATCCTGCTTAGTTAAGGTTCTGCCCGCCCAAAGTTGATACTTGGCATCGGCCCAAAACGGTTTAGCGTTCCCTTGTGCCGCTGCCCAGCAATGAATTTCCAACTTCAAGCGTCGGCTTTCACCTGCCAATTCTCCCCCTCCAGTCTTCATCCTTCAGCTTCGCTACACAAAGGAATATCTATTACTCTGAGATTCGCTGGAAAATCACCGCGATCATCTACTCAAAGAAACCTTCTATCCTGTTTTTGCCTAATTATCTATGGGACTACGCAGCTCTAACAGCCTTCCTCTTTTCATTGTCTCTGCTGGCACCAGGTGCACTTCGGGCTTCCTCTACCTGCCGCCATTCGACACTGCTTCCGTGGGCTGCGCAAACAGCTTCCCCAGCACCGTGCCAGGCCCAACTCCAGATAACGTGGTGTGGCTACCGGTGAATGGTCCGTCCTGAACAAGGGCGGACGGTAATCTGGTTATTCGCGCCATTGAGCGTAGCTTCTTTTACTGTGACCGCCGTAGATATCTATTTCCGGCCAGAGGCAAGTTTTTAGAACCTATTCGATCGTAACGGAAGCTGTCGCAAAAATGAGTGAATGAGTGCTTACTTTGGGGGGTAGATATACTAAGGTTAAGAGAGGACCGGCCGCCTATCGACCTGAATTCTACCCCGCAACTCGTTTTTGGCGAATAAATGCGAGCAGTGCTCTACTGCAAAGCGAACCTGTAACTATCTAAGACAAACCTTCATCCTACTCGATAGGGATGTTTGCGCCGAGCCCGCTGCGCAGGCCCCCTTTGGATTGTGAACCGAAAATTGGCTCGACTCTGCCAAATGGCAGCGATTCGAGATCAGCCAAGTCATGGGTAGCACAGGAGGAATTTTCCGTCTCTGATGTTTTTGCTCCACAAATAGACGAAGATTTTGGCCATGCTGCAGAGAAAACACACGCACGGAGAGGGGGAGCGGAAGCTGGGGAAGCAGGTCAAGATAAATGTTCGACGGGCTTTCGCTTATGCCCGCCCGAAACTAGCCCCACCAGAAAGGCGACCCCTTCCCAGCCTAGTCGGAAGGGTCTGATTAGCGATACCGGACATTTGGTGGTGGATGGTTTGGGCCGTCGTGGGAAGAATAGACGGAAGAAGAAGTTGCAACGGCCTGTCGAAGTCCAAGCTGCTGCTACCACTATCCGTGGATTTAATGCCAACACATCCACCGACGATGAGTTTGACTATTCTAATCCCGGTTCGAAAAACCTTTCCCCATGGCTTCTCCCACGCGTCAGCTGTGGGAATAGCCCTGGCCTTCGTCCATCTTCCTCAAATGGAGGTATCAGCACATTGAAACTCCAGCTGGATGCTCTCAGTTTGTCGAATAGCCGCTCCGCATCGTGCAACACAAGTCAACTTGGTTCCCAGACCCCAAGCTGTGCCAGTGTCACCTCAGACAGCGACCAGACCACCAGCTATGAGGTGCCCTTAGAACATGATTTCGTTAGCCCTGACGCGGATGGCGCCCCAAATGACGCTATGTCATTCGGAAATGAGGAGTGTTTGAAGAACAACCTATGTCGGAAGATGTCAGCCACGGACTTTGAGCCGTTGTCGTGCCTTGGTAAAGGAACCTTTGGAACAGTTTTATTGGTTAGGCATTGTATGACGGGCATGCTCTATGCCCAGAAACAATTCCGCAAGGCCTCTCTTACAGTACATAGGAAGCTGGTGGAACAAACCAAAACGGAACGAGCGATCTTGGAAAGCGTCAATCGCCATCCATTTGTCGTCAAGCTCTATTATGCCTTCCAGGACCATGAAAAACTTTATTTGATTCTGGAGTATGCGCAGGGTGGTGAGCTTTTTACCCATTTGGCTATGGAGCGCATGTTCACCGAAGAAGTGGCTTCATTCTACATGGCTGAGCTGGTGCTGGCACTGGAACATCTCCACAACAACGTAGGCGTCGTCTACCGTGACCTTAAACCAGAAAACTGCCTTTTGGATGCCGATGGCCACCTTCTCCTAACTGACTTCGGGCTGAGCAAAGTTGCTGTGGATGGTCAAGACCGATGCAACTCGTCGCTGGGCACTATCGAGTATATGGCTCCCGAAGTCGTTCAAGGTAAGCCGTACGGCAAAGCTTGCGATTGGTGGTCTCTAGGAGCCCTGGCCTTCGACCTCCTGACGGGCTCCCCGCCCTTCAAGGCCAATAACCATGCCAAGATCCAAGAAAAAATCGTCAAGCAGAAACTCGTCCTGCCATACTTCTTAGGACCAGATGCAAAGGATCTTCTCACCCGCCTCCTGCGCAAGGATCCCCACAAGCGCCTCGGCTACAACATGCCTAAGGACATCCAAACAATCAAGAAACACCGCTTCTTCCGCAAGATTGACTGGAAGGCTCTTGAGAGACGTGAGCTCGAACCCCCCATCAAGCCCCTCATCACCGACCCGGCGCTCGCAGAGAATTTCTCCTCAGATTTCACTGGCCTGCCGCTTAGCCCTGTTGTCACGAAAAGTGGTTTCCCTGATGCCTGTGACGGTGCGTTTGGGTGTATGGGTTCTGGCGACAATGCAACCTATCGGGATATTAATTATCCAGGGAAAGTGGCTGCGGATGATCCGTTTGGTGGGTTTAGTTTTGTGGCATCGAGTAGCTTGCTGGATAGCGGGTTGGGGAGGTAGATCAATTCCTGCTAGGGCTTTGGACTGTTTTTGATTCCTCTATTGCTTGTTGCTTCTAGATTATTTCTGCTGTTCTGCTGTGGTTTATTTGATTTTATTCTAAGCGTAATGTGGTTGGATAAGAAGGAGTGGATTAGAATAAAGCCTCTCAGGGAGGGAGCATCTGTAACGTCTGCGGACCATTTAATATATTTCTTGTTTGCCATTTTTCCCACCAATTTCCTTTTTTCGCAACCCGTTTTTGACTGCCACGCGTGGTCATAAGTTGTGGGTCAAATCGGTATCTATGTTGAAGATGTATTTATCTACTATGGAGATTGGTAAGTGTAAACTCTTGCGATCTATTTCTTCTATGGTACAACCTATACAATACAAGCTATAACCCTGCTCCAGTAAAGCAGCAAAGATCTTCCACGAAACGGAAGGAGGCAGTAAACGGAGTGACGAATAAAAGGAAGTGTATATAGAAGATTATGGGGGGGAATATGGTACATGAAAACATTTAAGTATGATATGTGGACAACGAAGTAAGGGTATTTGCCTTATGCTTTATAAAGAAACGCTGATGCTGATGCTGGTGCTGACGTCGGGTATGAGATAAATAGGTAAGGAGTAAAAATATTTGACAAGAGGAACGATTCAAGATGGCTATATGACGTGAAGAATAGACCCATAAGGCGGGAATAGCACGCGATGGTCGCCGCGTTTGCTCAACACAAACCTCACTGGGTCTAAGGATTCTTATCCTTGGCCACGGTGGATTTCAGGAGGTTTGCTATTTCCGGCTTGTCCAAACCGGTGCCTGACGAAGAAGAATGAGTCTCTCCATTCCCGTCCGGTGCAGTCTCTCGCGCCGCCTCTATCCAACAATGGCGCAATTCATCCATAACATCCTCCCTCTGCAACTTGAACAATGCAAAGCGATCCCTGAGCCAGCGGAAGGTATCTTGCTTGTCTCCGCCGACATAATCATTTGTATAATACGCTCTAGCGTTGGTCTCCGACATGTAAGCTTCACGGACCATCGCTCGCGCAATGATTCGTACTGTCTGCAACGACGGCTGGACAAACATGGAATACTGCTCACGATCCAACTGTGCATCAAACACTTTTTGCCCTATCCCACGGAATTGTTCATGCGTTCGTGCTGTGGAGCGCAGCTTTACGTTTCCACCTAAGTTGGTGTTGGAGGGCGATCTATCGATGCAGCAGAAGCGGTATAGCTGTTTGCCGGCTTCGCTTCCACTCGTCTCCACGACGGCAGACAGGATTTGATTGAGGGCGGAGCTGGGGATGGTAATTGCGGGGGGCTGTTTAGAATTCCACTGCGGGTTTACCTTCTCGCATATATCGGAAATGGTTCCTTTGAGGGATTTGAATATTCTCAAGAATTGGAAAAGAATCGCCTCATGGTATTTTATGCCCCCTTCGGAATATCTCGGCATTGGGTTGAATTCGCCGTTTAGCAATTTCGCGAGAATCTCCCCGGCTTTCGTCAGAGAGTTTGGTTGGTTTTCCTTGAGGTTTCCTTGTTCGCCGGTGCTGCATATTTTATCCAACCGGATTATTGCTGCTGCTAGAGAAGCAATTTCCTCGGCATCCCAGCTATCTTGAGTTTTTTGAAGGTAGAGCAGAATTTCATTTATTCGGTCCCAGTCGTGATGCTGTATAGCATAGCCGAAAAATGCCTTTATCACAGGAGTTGACCATGGAAGTGGTAGGTCCTCGGCAACGGCACTAAGCAGCTTTTCGTCGTTTGTGGCTGCTGCGTATCTAATGATCGCGGGCGCAAGGAGATCGTCCGAGTAACACTCCCGTGGAATAATTGCGCGTCCATCTCCGTTAGGAAAAAGTAGTTGACGTGCAAAGTCTTGCCCACCGGATGGGATTGAACATGCTAGCAATTGTGAGAGGGACGAACTCGAGAAGCCTGTTAAGGATGCTGCATTCCAACCTGAGATCGAAGACATTGCCTGTGGTACTGCTTGTACGGTGCCTGCGCCTTCCGAAAAGTTCGTTTCAGGACTTTCAGTGGGCTCTGTAGAAGATTGGGCTTCGACAACTGGCTTCTCTGGGTGGTTGCTAACGGTGAGTTTGTCGAAAAGGCGACGGGCCCTGTAAACATTATCCGTATTGGCATATGATTCCAATACATAATGACTTAACCCTAAAACAACCCCAGACTCGTCAAGGGGGTGGAGATGGGAGTTTGGTTCTAATGACTCGTCAGGCACAAGTTTGGGAAGGTCTGAAGCAAGCTTCAACAAATCTTCAAAAGACTTAGGGTCGACCTCCGGAACAACCCCTCGAGCTTCCATCATGCGAACGATAAGGTGGTCAACGTCTCGCGGCTTTAAATAGACATTATTTTCCTTTAATAGCTGCATTAGAGACTTCATGTGATCAAGAATGGAGGTATAATAAACTCCTCGATGTCCGACGCCGACCTTGACGCTGTTATTAAGCCCATCCATCATCGAAGTGACCACTTCGCTGCTTATTGTCCGCTTTCCCAGGCCTACAAAAGGACCCTCCGACTCATTAACATCTGCGCTTTTGGACCCACATGCACAGCTAGCCCAGGTATCATATCGGTCGATTTTGGATGAGGTAATCGCATCTAAACGGATGGAGTGGCTAGCGAAGCTCTCAACGAACCACGGTGTTTCTTTCATTGCTAGTTGTCTCAATATCCATGAACCTTCGATACCGAACCCTCCTTCTACACAGCACCACAAGACAAATTCCAACCATATTTCGGGTCCAAGTGGTCGGACTTGTATTTTGTACCTGGTTGCTGCTGACACGTCTTTCCCAGTAGCCAAAGCAAACGCGGCCGTATCAACCTCATTGCCTATCCAAACAGCATCTGATAGAACGTTCATGATGTGGGATGATAGAAGATGCATGGCAGGGGTAGCACGATTCAACTGTTGCTGGACGTGCGATTTAGTATATTTGTATATCCCATGCGGGATGTAATCTAGGTGGTGCAGGCGGGCAATGATTCGGTAGAAATAAAACATTGCAGTTCGCGATTCTTCTGGCGGTAGATCAGCTGCCTCGAGTACCATACTTCCCAAAGCGGGCCATAGTTCCTCCATAGTCCCAACCCGAGTGGATTTCTCTCCCATTCGGCATGTAACACGAGGGCCATCATTGTACAAATCAATCAAGTCTAACGATATCTGCCCCTCAGTTTTCAGGATCCCGGGAGCTTGAAGCTTTGCACATTCGTTACCCGTCATCGAGTCGAAGGACCCGAGGCTTGCCCAATCGATGTTCGATGGGAGCGAACCCCTCCCTAGGCCTGAGAAAGGCTTTTCGGCTTCTTCGGCATTGTCAAGCAGTCTGTTGACTATCGCATAAACTGCAGACCACCTTCCGAGTTTGATACCCAGGTGCGCCAGCAGATCATAACCAAGAGAGTCGGGACTCCGAGCGTGGTCCAAAAGGTCCAGAAGGGCCAGGCATTTTTCCTGTTCCGGTTTTTCTTCCAGGTAATCCTCTTTCGTATTCTCACGTAGCTCCGAAGGAAGGTATTTTTCCAATTCTGAAATCCAGCGCAATGGGTTCTTCTTTTCCTCGGGCGGTACGGGCAATGATCGCTTCTCGTTCCAACTTCGAACTAAAAGGGTCGCTACGCTGTCGATGGACGGGGGGGCCCCTAAGTTTCGTGAACGAAAACCGGCGAGTTTCCATGACGGGATAATCGCAGAGGGCGGAACAAGGCGAAGTCTCTGGCCTAAATATCTTGCGCGGCCTGGGCGCAGGCAAGCCTGCATGACACGATCGAAACGTGGGGGAGCAGGTGAAGGGGCCTATGAAGGAGCGACGGGAGGAGATATTACGCTGATGAAGCGTTGCATATTTGACTTGGAAGATACTATCATCCCAGCCCATCAAGATATTTTGCACAACTGTTGCAAAGTGAGGGTTACCCTGCTCCAGATTGTTTAAAGCTAAAAAAAGTTGAAGCTTTCAGATTTCACGCGCGGTAGAAAAAAAGTAACCAGTTAGACCATGGGCTTAGTCAGCCATTAGACATCAAACGCGATAGTTATCAAAAAAATCAAAAAAAGGGAACATATTGACAAACAGCCTAACATAAAGTTGAATATATTTACTGTAGGGGGAAAGCATGCTACACGTCAAGGTAAACCTAAATAATCTGGACATCAAAAAGCGTGCCACAAGCAAATGCATCCCATACACCCATAAGCTCCAAATCCGATCAGAAAATCCCCCAAAGTCTTGGTTAAGCAACAAAAAGTCTACCCCTATAAAATAAAGCTCCAACGCTATCATGATTCATAAACCAATCGTACCAATGTCATTCATAGTTTACCTACATGTCCTCCTCATTTGAAGTCTCCCGCTCCCCTTCGTCGTCACCTTCAAGTTCTTGTTCTAGTTCATTAACAACGAAGCTTTCGTAATCTTCCAGGCTTTTCTGAATGTGCACCTTGAACCGGATAACGTCGTTCAACATCGTTTCGACTCCAGTATGGAGCTCCTCACGGAGAGCATTCGCCCGAAGAACTAGTTGTTCATATTCGATGTTGGTATTCATCTCTCGCTGCTCCATCAGCTGAACGCTTTCGGTTAAGGTGGCACGCATTTTCGCAAGCTCCTTTTCCATCTTTTCAATTTGGGAGTCAGATGTCAACTTTTGGGTTGTCGTAATTTCCTTGAGGCTCTCAAATTCCTCTTCCGCTGTGCGTCGTTTGTGTTCAAGGGCCTCCACTTCACTCCTTTTCTCATCCATGGCCTCCTTGATATTATCTAGTAGGTCCCGGCGATTCATATCCGCATCCAGCGCAAGTTTTCGTCGTTCATTAATTTCGTTCCGTAGAGCAATGAAATTGTTACGAACAAGGCCACGGAGGTCGAGGTTCAAGAGGTTTGTTGGGTGATATCCGGTAAAAGTGTCGGCAAGCAAACGATCGCCTTCTGGCGAGGTCCGAGATGTCCCCAGCTGGGATGCAGAAAAGTTATTTTCATTTAGATTCAAGTGAAGCTCATAGTCCTGGCCCTTGGCGTTCGCAGCTGTCGCTGGGATCAGGCTAGTTTGATAACCAAGAGTGTTAAATGTTTTGACAACTTGCTCTAGGGATTCAAGCCTTTTATTAGCTTCGGCCTCCTTTTCCATAACCCGGGCGTGAGTTTCTTCAAGTTGAACGATGATATCCTCTACGCTTCTCTGAAGTCGTTCTCGCTCGGAATTCATGCGATCGATATCCTGAATTGTAATCCCCTGCTTATCCACGTTATTTTGCAGGTCCATGCGTTCTTCATCAGCTTTCTGAAATTCCTCCTCAGTCCTGCTTATCTCCTCGTCAAGAAACTTGATGCGGTTTTCGTATTTGGTGATCTTTCCTTGGACATTCTGATTGTAGTCCTCAAATTTTCTCTTATCATCTTCCAGAATTCTGAAATGTTTCTCCAATTTCGCCATGTCTGGCGCATTCTTCTCCACTTCCTCGATTTGATCCCGCAATTCCCTATTTTCTGCTTCAAGGGCCTGCATTTCCTGAACATATTTTTCATTCCCCCGTTCGAAGTCTGCTGCCATTGCTTCAATATGAGGAATAAGACGTCTTCCTGCCACCTCATCATCTTCATTCTCACCCCCCTGAAGCCAGTCACGATAGGCATTGGACAAAAAATTAAAGATAATATTGTCACCAGAGATATCTACCCCAGCTTCCGCACAGGCATTGTCGTAGTGTCCCAAGTAATACCGATCAAGCATCTGCGCTAGCTGCATCATCCAGTGAAGCATGCCTAGGAAAGTCGACCAATTCTGGCCACCAACAGCCGCAATCTGGGATTTCGTGATACTCTTCTCGAATGGGTAACGTAATTGTTTGAGGATAGGAGGAACTTCGGCATCGATATTTTTCTGGAATTTATAACCTGGATCGATTCGGCGATAGAGCCATTGAAAAATGTAATTGAAGTCTTTCTGAGTCGGGGACTTCAGCGTGTTTTGTGTTAGGGAGTGTTTCATCTCTAGCTCAAAATTATTTTGTGCCAGATATTCCAGCAGCTCTTGTCCAATTCGTGCCTGGAAAGCTCGGTCTTTGAGCGGGCGCGGGTCTCTAGGAACGCCAGCGGGGGCAGGAGTTTGTGTGAAGAATGACTGGTGATGGCTCATCGGGCCACCTATTGACTGGCGCGAGAAAACACTGCTTCGCCGTTGTAGTTGCGGAGCGGGGACTGGATGAGAGGATACAGGTGCATAGCTTTGGCGACCAGCACTGGCACTGTGAAAGATGTTGCTTGAAACAGACCGTCGGACGGAAGAGAGCCCAGGGTCAGCTCCAGACGAAGACCTCTGGAAAACCGGCTGTTGTGGTCGACCGAAGCCTGGACCTCCGATGGAAGCTGTGCGCGCATGGTGCGAGGTGTATGGGGGATTCTGGAAGTTGGCGGCCGAACTCGTTCGTTTAAGTGCTGAGGCGGGTTGAGGGATGGAGGATAGGTTTTGGACACTCGCAAGGGTCTGTGCCGAAGACCGTGTTAGTTCACATCAATTTATTTGCTGGCTATTACTTGGCAGAAAGACTTATAGATATACCTCTCGAGGTCGCCGGATGCTGAACAGTCCAGTGTCCTGCGACATAGCGTCTTCTGGTGGGTTCACCCCGCGCGCGTGTAGGTCGCTACCAAATTGAGCGGAGCTCAAAAACAATGGTAATTGAATGTGGAATTAATTGTTTGTCAGGGAAATATCATCAGATGGTCAAGTTGGCCGGCTCCTAAACGACAAGCGCAAGTTTTGTCTCGCAAAGGTGATCTGATGAGAGTGCTCACGAATCGTCATATTTTGCGCAAGTGTCGCAAAGTAAACAAACGATTTCAATCTTGGCGCTGCTGCGCGAATCGGAAAAACATATATCCGCAATTCGCTATCACGAGACTCCAGCCGGCTCCAGCCTCGGCTTTTGGCTTCTCGGCATGCGGTTGTCGCGAAAGAACCTCCCCGATTTCTCCTGCTGCTGGACTTTCACATCTCCATCAACTATTAGACACAGGGACGAAGAAATGATGCCCGCTGGATAGGAGGATAGCAACATATATTGATCAAGAAAAGGCTGCGAACCTTTTGACGTTTTCGTTGTGGACGCTTTCCACTGGTGATACCTTCAGCTTGGGCCGCAACCGAGCCGTGTAGGCAATCATGGCCCTTCGCGAGGAACTCGTTTCCTCAGCGGTATGTGTGCTTCCCATGCTTCATATCATTGTATATTCATTCGCTGACGATATTGTGCTCTAGGTTTCCTGTACGTTATTTGATATATGATACCCATGACTTATTCTCAAGGCTAGCTAGTTAACGCGCAACTTCAATGCACATAGTCCTCCAAGACCCATCCGTCTCTTCTGCGCCGCTGGAAAAAAAGATTGCTTTCCTACAATCAAAAAATTTAACACAGGAAGAGATCGACCAAGCACTCTCGAGAGTAGGCGAGGATTCGTCTGCAGCTGTCGCCCAGAACCCTGCCCCGAGCACCGCAGTTCAGCAATCCAGTTACCGACCACCACCTCCGCAATATGGTCAAAATTATGCATATGGACCCGGGGGTCAATGGCAGCCTACACCGCCTCCTCCAGAGTATGTTGTATTTCTACTTTTTTCTGTTTTTAATTGCCGATGTGCTAAAGCTGATCCCTTCCATAGGTTGCCGAAACGGGATTGGCGAGATTGGTTTATTATGGCTACAGTGATGGGAGGTGTTGGATACGGTCTATACTCTGTTGCTAAGGTAAGAATTTTTTTGGTCGTTGATCTATGGATACTGAAAACCTAACACTCAAATACCAGCGTTATGTCACACCACTTATCTCCCCGCCCACCCCTCCTCAACTACAGCAAGACAAAGAGAGCATTGATGAGCAATTTTCTCGTGCTTTCGCCCTCCTCGATCAGCTGTCAAGCGACACAGCAACCCTAAAGGCAGCGGAAGAGGCACGAACCGAGCGCCTCGATACTACACTTCGCGAGGTGGAAAATGTGATTTCAGATTTAAAGACCTCTTCACGACGACGGGATGAGGACACCCGACGTATTGGGGAGGAAGTAAAAAGTTTGAAAGACAGTATACCCAGAGCCATCGATGGCGCAAAGGAAGGAAACGAAAAGAGACTCAAGGAGCTGGGTAACGAGCTGAGAAGTTTGAAAGTCCTTCTCGGAAATCGACTTAGCTCAGCATCCAATAGCGTCTCAGCGGTTTCCTCTACTTCACGGCCAACTTCCACCACCCCCCAGCCAACTCAAGATACATCTGCAAGTCGCCCCAACGGGACAACTCCCTCATCACAAACTGCCGCACCTGCTCCTGTGTCCACTCCCGCACCACAACATGTGCCAACTCCCGCACCCAGAGAGAATTCGAGCAGCCCATTTTCGCAACTTGGAAAGCCTGCAAGCATCCCTGCGTGGCAGATGGCTGCTGCCAATAAAGCCAAGAATCCTACGGTGGAGAACGCAAGCTCCAGCGACGATCAACAGACAAATGTTCCTGCTAGCTAAGCAACGTATGTTTTGAGATAAAACATCAATTCTTTGAGGCGGATATAAAATGGCACATAATGATTCAGTCCAAACATAGCCGGTTGTCATTGGAATGGACCCTTTTTCTTTTTAACTGTCGTTTTATGTTGTACTGTATTCTAGGGCAATTTTTGTTAGTTTTAACTGGTATTAGCTGGAACAAGCCCATTTAATCTTATTATTCAAATTATACTACGTTTTTCGTATCATATTTCCCATTTGTAGCTATAATTATATGCAGTGGTAATTATTCCCTGGGCCCTTGTGCTATGGAGGCAACAGAGTTCCCACCGAACATTTTAGCTTGCGATCCAGACTCGATGTCTTGGCGTCAACTTGCTACTTTCCAGCTCCAAGCTTCCACCACTTGCGCGATCACCACCACAGCCAGATATACACAGCAAACACCACCACAGTCACCATGGACGCATCCAGACGCTATCGGGACGAACATCGGGACTACAGATCCCGGTCGCGCTCACTATCACGCTCGCAACCGTTATCCGCTTCACACTCGCCTGCCGCCCAGCATTCCCGACGTCGCGATCAACATCACCGCCACCGGCGGCCCAGCGATGACAGAGACGCACGGTCCCGTTCCCCAGAAGGAAGAAACAGGAAGCACAGCAGGCGAGAACAAGAAAGACGGACAGTGGCAGCACCAGTCACCCTCCCGTTTGATGCCAGGCCGCTGTCCAAACATGATCTGCGGCTACTTGAGCCCATGTTCGCGTTGTATCTGGATATACAGAAGAACATTGATATAGCGGATCTGGATGAGCGGGAGGTAAAAGGCAGGTGGAAGAGTTTTATGGGGAAATGGTAAGGCGATTAGTTCCCCACCCGCCTCCTATTATTCTTGTTTTACTTTATATTTTCTTCTCTTCGTGGGGGGAGGGTGTTATAGAGTCCCGGTCTTGACAGGGCAACTTGGTACTGACACATCTGAGGAACCGTGGAGAACTCGCCGAGGGCTGGTACGACCCGAGCACCTTCCAAAAGGCACAGCAAGACAGCGCGGCCGGAAATTACGAGCGTGTCTATTCGCCTGGACCTCGGGCTTCCCCGGATTATGGAGACCGTTACAAAGAAACTGGTAGGAAGGATACAAGTGAAGCCCGGCGGGAGCGCTCAACCAGCAGTGCCATATCATTAGACCAAAAATCCAAAGACATGGAAGAAAATGAGGACGAAAACGAAGACGAAGAAGAAGAAGAATCATACGGCCCCAAGCTCCCAACCCCTGACTCCTCACTTACCGTCGGCCCTTCAACCGCCAGAAGTAGCGGGGCAGATCAAAAATCCGGCCCGACAATCCCAAGCTTCGAAGACCTACAATTGCAACGAGGTTCGTTTGCCTTTACCTTTTTAAATTTAAACCCACCCGAAGCCCCTCCGGGGACACCCTCCCAATGTTTAACTTAACCCACCACACCCAAACTAACCACTATACAAACAGAATCCCAAAAGCAAGCTCAAACAACCGCTTTCGTAACAGAGCGCAAGGAAACCTCCCTCGCCCGCACCGCCCACAAGGCCCAGATACGCTCTGCAGAGGAAGAAATCGCCCCGCGCGCCGAGCCCGGCACCCGCGAGCGGCGTTTGGAAAAGAAGCGCGAGACCGCCGCGGCCAATCGTGCTTTTGCAGAGTCGAAGACGGGCGGTGACGACGATGGTATTGTAAGGGATGACGAGCTGATGGGCGGTGCAGGTGGAGATGATCTTGCGGCGCTGAAGAAGCAGCGGGAGAAGGAGACGCGAAAGAAGAATGAGAGGGAGATTCGGCGGGAGGAACTGTTGAGGGCGCGGGCGGCGGAAAGGGAGGAGAGGTTGAAAGCGTACAGGAGGCGGGAGGAGGAGACAATGAGTGTGCTGAAGGCGCTGGCGAAGCAAAGATTTGGCTGAGTCTGTGTTCGAACATCAGCATGTGCATTACATGAGCAGCACGTTTTGAAGATATTAGTTTATAACTAGTTAGTTATCTATGTTATATAGGCTATGAGGCTATTCTTGATACCCGCCAAAGTAACATGTCCCTTTAACGCCAATCCCCCTGAAAACCATTACACCGAGGATCGAACCTTAGGACCTGCGCTGGGAAAGCAGTGTGTATATATATACAGGTAATTTCATAAAATTCAAATGTAACATCAAGTCGTCATTACAGAGGCTTTTAGAAGGCTCTCTCCTTATCTTTTTTCCCAATCCCATTTGATCACCTCGAAGTTCACGTGATCGGATTCAATTTCTCCCATCTGACCCGATGTAGCAGTCAACATACGTATTGCTAAGTTCGAATATATTTCGAGCCGTGTGGCGGGTGTTATCTCGCATTTAATCAGGAAGAAGGTGCGGTACCAAGGGTATTAGCCTTATTAGCTTCCTGTCTGCGGTTTTCATTGTTGCTCCAGTTATAGTAACGACGACGTCGACGCTGATTAACAGTCCTTGACTGGCCTCTGTGCTGAGTGGCTGGTACCGCAGCTTCCAAATCAAGCAAGGGTTTACTTCCGTCGGCGTTTTGGTTTGCGCTCTTGCCGATATCGGTAGGTTCGCTTTTGGTCATTTCCCGACGTCGTTGAACATCTCTTGGCAGCACGACGGGACTCGATATAGCCTCAGTGGATTCCTGTCTAACGCCTCCCTGTCCCAACGTCATCGTCATTTTTCTGGATAATGACTTGGCTCCTTTGTCTCCGCTCTCCGTTGAACTGACCTCAGGATCGTTAGCTAATGGCGGGACGTTTTCCTTATAAGCACCGTGAAAGTCACCGTCACCATTAGCCTTCCCTCCAATATTACTTGGCCGATAAGTTTCCCCGATAATGTGGCCATTATGGGAAAAGCTATGGATGGCGCCAGTTGCTTGAGGAGGTGTTACTGGTAGAGTTGTTGTGACGGAGGCTTGATAACCTCGGGGAACAAACTCGGGCGCATCTGGTTTCCAAATCTTTTTCGAGGTAGGGTTTCTTGTGGAAAGACCATTTGCGCAGTTGGAGTTGGTCTGGCTCAACGGTCCAAGGGCTTGCTCGTTGGTCATGTCTATGCGCTGATCGACCCAGTTCCCACTGGTTGCTGTAGTGCCTTCGGGTGAGATGGCAGCAGCATCAGAATCGTCCCGGACTAATGAGTTTTCACCATTCTCCAAAGCATCGATAGGAGAGCCAGCCTGGTTCTCCACGGGAATATCAAATTCGCCTTGGAAACTCCACAGTCGGTAGTAATGGCCCTTCTTGCTCAAGAGTTCTGCGTGCTTTCCTTCCTCGACGATTTTGCCATCTTTAACAACCATAATTTTGTCTACGTGAATGACAGAAGAAAGGCGATGCCTTAAGGAAGATAGGTTAGTCAAATTATAATAAACGCTAACAGCTCACTGGTAACAAGAGAACTTACGCGACGATAAATGTTGTTCGGCCTTCCCCAAGGCATTTTAAGCTCTCCTGAACGTGAGCTTCCGTTACACTATCCACGCTACTGGTTGCTTCATCTAAGAGTACAATTTTGGGATTCTTGATGATCGCGCGAGCAATTGCAACACGTTGTAGCTCACCGCCTGAGAGATTTTGGCCGCGTTCACCCACCTTCGTCTGATACCCGTCCGTGAAAGTTAAAATCCGATCATGAAGAGCCACATCCTTGCAGGCTTCAACTATTTCTTCGTCGGTAGCTCCAAGCCGCGCGTATCGAATATTTTCCATTATGGTATCATTAAAAAGAGCGGGGCTCTGGGGAACAACACCAATATTCGCTCGAAGGCTTTCGAGTGTGACTTGAGAAATATCCTGTCCGCCGATTTTGACACTACCTGAAGTCGGGTCATAGAAGCGATTGAGCATCTGCAAAATTGTCGTTTTGCCACTCCCAGTCTGACCGACCAATGCTGCAGTCTGCCCAGCCTCGACTTTGAAATTCACATTGTCCAGAACCTCTCTTTTTCCATCGTATGAAAAATTAACACCAACGAATTCAATATCACCACGGTCGAGACACATGGGCTTTGCGTGTGCACAGTTAGTAACAGTCGGTTTCTTTTCCAGTAACTCTAGAAGTTCTTCCATATCTATCATATCCATAGCAAGGCTTCCAAACCCGGTTGCCATGGTCTGAAGGGGGCTAGCCAGTTGCGACCAGTAACTAAGGAGCATAACGAAGTTTCCGATCGGCTTGGTTCCTTGGATAACTTGATAGACCGCCATAAAACAGGCAATTGCCAATCCTAGGAGTAAGAGCAGGGATTGAACAGACTCTTGCAAATATACCCAGAGGGTATGTTGACGGCGGGAAGCTAGTTGGTCGCCAATTCGTGAGGAGTATCTCGATTTTTCGTAGGATATACGATTGAAATATGAGACTGTGTACCAGTTGGCCGTGGTTTCACCCAAGTGAGTAAACTCCTTCGTCGTGCTAGCAACGAATTCCCGGCGCTTCTTTGCCTGTGTGTCTAATATTTTGCTAGATGACCACATAAACAACACAGAGATAGCTGCAACGTCCAAAGCCATATAGGCGTCGAATAGATAGTATAGAACACTAGCAGCTAATGCAAGGTCAATTACCATAGGCCCGATGGTAAAACAAAGTTTTTGGACCATATTATTGACACTTTGACCTCTGGTCACTAACTGATAGAGATGGATGGAGCTTTTACTATCATGGTAGTCGCTCGACAGGCTCATGATTTGGTTGTATGCTGCTAAACTCAGATTCTTGTAGGAATACTCCTCTAGCGGTATCCACAAGAGTTTCCTAATCGTAGTCAGTCCACAGCTAGAATCAAGGAGTCGAAGGGCAATGAAGAGGGAAATCTCTTTCCATGGGAAAATTCCTATGAGAACGTTAGCAATCTAAAAAATGTAGGGCTAAACTGGGCAAACTGGGGTGCGTCAAGCTGCTTGCGTACCGTCATTTTTGCTGAGGATGTTGGTAATCAGTCCTATCTGAAGAGGGATAACGATATTCATGATTCGTTGGAATACCAAACAGACGGCAACACCCAAATATCCCAGTTGAAGCATTGGTTTTCCCGAAGGCCAGTAGAATGGTAGGATAGCCTATATCATGGTTAGATAAATCAGACATGGTTGTATGTACTCTGACGACTAGTTCAGAATTCCACAACATGGAATAGTGTCGACATACCCGCAAGTTTGTAATAAAGGCCCACAAATTCAGTTTTCGCCGTTCGAAAACCCCTTTACCCATATCATTCCGTTTTGGATCTATTTTAGACTTTTGGGGGCCAGTTGTCTCGGTTGAAGCACTGCGCGAATTACATGATCCGTAAGCGTTTTCGGTTCCATCTCCCTGAATCTCATTCGCAGAGTCACTTAGCAGTGGAGTGTTTTCTTCATCATCGCCAACTCTCTTGGCGGTATACAGGCGAGAACTGAAAATAGTGCAGGGGAGGGAGGCCAGGATAGACAATCGGATGGCCTGAGATATCGTTGTAGCGAGGGACAACTTGGTTCGAGGGAGGTTAAGTCGAAGGTAGAGCAAAAGCAGCCCGAGCTCAAATACAAAATAGAGGAGCCAAGACCCGTAGAGAGGATAGCCTGGGGGTTTTTTAGAGTCGATATAGGCCAAAATAGTGCGGAACCAAAAAAGAGAGGAAGCCAATGCAAAGATCTACGGGGTGGCATAGTTAGCTGTACTCCTTTTATACATCTGGGATCTCAAGGTACAAGGTATACTCACGATGGAGTCCTGCGGCGGAGAGACGATAGTTTTTGAAACCGAGGCAGATATCAATACCATTGAATCGCCAACCTAAACGCATGAAAAGAAGTTATCAGATTAATCGTTCCGTTCTTAAATTGGAAACAACCCCGTCTATTTGTTCCAGGGGTATAGAGAATAGGATACTCCGCTTCACCACTTACATAAGTCGCTAGTACAAGCAGCATGATACAGCCAAGCGCAAGTCTTAAGCGTTTTGGCTGTTGGGCAGTCGGTGTGCTCTTTTTGGAGGACGGGATGCTTTCAACAAAGGAAGCAACAACGTAATATATCGCAGCAATTATGGGGAAGAAAATGTGCAGAAACCGCAGCGCCCGTAATTCAAGCCCACGTTCCACTTGAAGGTCCATCGTGATAGAGGCTCTGTCGTGACTGTGCGCGCAAATCTAATGGAGGGCCGTTCGTCGTAGGTAAAATGCGCTCTGTGTTGAGTAACGCTGAACACACGGAGAAGGTAACGGACCTTTAAGCAAGCAGATTACAAAGCTTCAAGATGGCACAAGCAAGGCGCAACATAGACGAGGATTCCAAGATGCACTGAAGAGCAGCTGAAGATGTATCTCGAGGTCGACCAGAAATCAACACGAAAGAGGCGGAGTGAAAGACGAAGACTTTTGTTTATCCGCAAGCTGTGGGGAAAGCGAAAGACAGAGCTTTATATCCAACCAAACCAGCGGGAAGGAGCAGGTGCAGGGCAGGAAAGAAACCCGGAACCAACAGTGCGGCAATATAACACACAGCAGAAGCAGCAAAAAGCGGTTGTATAGGAAGGGAAGACCCGCGTGGGCATGCGGCCTGAGTGAGCGACAGCCAATATAAAAATGACAAAAAGCCAAAAGAAGGGAAATAAAAGGAACAAGGGTTATATCCCTTCTCGCGCGTGGGAGGTTCGGGTTGTTCCTTCGTCTCTCATTAAAAAGATGTACCACAGCAATTTGCACCCTCCGAACGCCAGACCCCCTCTAAAGTGCCAATTGAAACGAGTAGTCGGTTCTTCCCGGAAGCAAAAAGGAGAAGAAGTAAAGAAAAGAAAGTAATAAGAAAATAAGCCCACGGCGGAACCAAACAAAAACAAGATAGAAGGTAAAAAAACGAAGGGACATATGTACCCTTGCCAGGGCAATGGGCAATAAAAGGGGGGAACCTGGAGGAATCAAACAACCGCGATATAAGGTTCGCAGAGGTTCGTCTGCCTAACCATAAGATAATGGTTTCAAAGGGAACCCTCTTGTTCTTATACACTCCCCTCTCTGGTGGCAGCAAGAAGGCAAAAGTGAGATGTTTAAGGATATAGAGGGAAGCCCAGTTGAGCAGCTCAAAAACGAGCGAGCCAGCAGTAGCAACAGCAGGATATAAAATAAAACAAGGTAAAAATACAGAATGAAGGGATACCGAATGGAAAAGGGTATTAAAATAATTATAGCCGCACGTCTCCGTTGGCACAATAAACACTGCAAATAGGGCAACGAGAGTAAGAAAGAAAGAAGTCCAACAGTCAAAACAAATGTAACCAGGAACTCTGCGAAGTCATTGAGAAAAAGAAGTCTGGAGATTCAACAGAACGAAGCGAGCGGATCTATAAACACGAAACAGAAATGTTGTTATAATAAATGAATCCCACATAAGGCTCTTTATTTATTTATTTTTTTCAAAAATTGTGTGCCGTTTGACAGGTTCTGTTTTTAGCTCAACGAATGGACAGCTGGCAGCGAGCGAGCGTCAGGTTAGACGAAGGGGGGAAGAAAGGGAGAAAAAAGAGAGCGAGACAAGCCGCCACAAACAAAAATGAATGGATATTCGGATTGTTAGGCGCAAGTACGTGTCATTCAGGTCAGTTTTGATGCGGGTTCTGGATCTGATAGCTGGTCGTTGGAAAGCGTGATTAAGCGGCCGTCAAATAATGTTCTATGCTGTCTTCTAGTCAATGGCGTATATCTCCTTCTTGACCAAGATACCTGGGTAATAAGTTACTCCGATGTATATGTACAGGTATAGGAAGGGCGCGGTAGCTGTTAGGCACAGTACTTACCATGAGAAGCATAAAAGGGCAAGCTGGTCGTTCAGTGCAGGATAGGTTCAATTATTACTGCCACATTTCCATCTCTCAGGGCCAATTGATTGCTGGATGAAAAGAAATAGACAAACCCCCGGACTTCCTGGAACGAAAGAGAGAATAATACTCGAGGAATGGTGCAAGAGCTATGAAAGTGGAAGAGACAGGGAGATAGTTGGATATATTCTGTGTAGCAGAGGGAGAAGAAGTGGGATGCACAAGCTGAATAAAAAAGTTCCCTGCTTGGTGTAAGTTAAATAAACGACTCCTGGGCACGGCACAAATTGACCCCAAGATAATAGCCAACGGTTAACTAATTCGGCCCTGGAATTCCGGAAGCTCCAGTGCTAATGTATTGTGGAGAATCCTTAACTTGCCCTGAGCTAATTAGGGTCCAGAACTCGAGATGATGCTGAGTACGTCGAAGAGGCTCAACGGGATGTACATGTATGTACTTGCTCTCAGTTCATGGAGGGAGAGCCATCTGATAATTAATATTACAGAGGCGAGAGAAGCATGCAGATGCGGAAATATTATTGATCAGGCTGAACAAGGGCGGGAGAGAAAATAGGGCTTAACTGGATTGCATCGTACTCTGAGCATAATAATTCGCAGGGCGGTTCATTAGTTGCATCTACAGAGTATATCGACGCCCAATCATGTTTATAACGATCACCATGCTACTCCTTGAGCAGCGAGCTTGGATGCTGTACGCAATCCAGCCGTAGCATCGGATGCTCAACGCTGGTCTGCCAGGGGCCAACATGTGGCCTTAGCAGCGGCGCGTCCTCCACTGTGACCCCAGCAATTCTGGTGAGTTATCAATGTTTAGTTATCAATTGTGAGGTAATGCGGCCCCGCAGAGACTGGGGAACCGAAATAATAGCTCCTGGAACCCATGCCGGCTGATGCAGTTGAAAAATCCCCGCACAACTAGCAATCAATAGTTTCTGCAGCTAGTCCAGGAGAATTCCACCCAGCCCTTGGGGTGGTGGCGATCCCCCAAATACCCATTGCTGTTGACTCTTGAGCTCTGAATCCATGATGCCCAGCGGCTGCCACCTGTCGGTTAGCCCTGGGCTAATAATCCAAAGTCAGGCGACAGTGACAACGAACATGGAACCATCATAAAGGTAACACCGTGCGGACTTAATCCTGCGTTCACAGAGTTACCCAGCGTCTCTGCTTGTCGTCATGAAAGGATCGTGAGGCAGCAACTGACTAACTGCCTGCTTAGTAGGAGTTGGGCGTTACCTTCACAAGACCCAGAAGAGACCCCCCAAAGAGAAGACCTATATTTTGGGGAGTTTTCGAGTGAGCATGCGAGAATAAAAAGAAAAGCCAGAGAAACACAGAGCTCACCCTTAACCCGGGTCCAAACCGCCCCAATTGCATAGAGAGTATGACAATTTTATGAAAATTGACCGGAGCTAGCCTATCCACCTCACTTTCAACGGCAGCCCTGAAGCATGAACGACTCATTGCAAAGCTAACTTACTGCAGCCAAATGTCGCCAAGCTCCATCCACCACCTCGCACACGGAGCCTTCAATACAATCAGTTATCGCGCGTGTGCTACATTCTCGAAATCGAAAAGAACACACAAAGGAATAAATGAAGAAGAGGGGGCCCCGTTGGGAAGAGCGGTAGAAGTTTTGATACATTTTATATTTTGTAAATAACTAAATTGTATGTGTCTGAAATGCACTTTTCCTGAAATTCTTCCCCTTCTAAAATCCTCTGGCAAGGTAACTACGCCGTTGTCCAGATTGGAAAAAAAAAATGGAATGAAAAATCAAAGAACAGGCAAAATAGAACAGCCATAACTCCAGCCAATTCTCCAAGCATAAGAGGATGTAGCCTAGATATTGTATGGCTCTCAGCGATAATGACACGGATATGAACTATTTTAGGTCACCCAGCATCTACCTTTGCAACCATGGACACCGCAAAGAGAAAAGGGACAAACTATATAAAAGAAGTTTCTTCATATGAACGCATCCAATGGTGTAACATAGAGGGGTGGCACCGGAAGATCCTCAGTTGTCCAGTCCACCGGAAGCAGCAGGAGTTAGGTATTGACCACTAGTTATGCTCACAGGTGGGTTCATCGAAATTCAGCGCTACCGGTGGCAGGAGGATTCCATCACCTCCTCATCCCCATATCCAAATCTCTAACCAGCTGCAAGCCCAATGCCTCAGCCCGTCCTCGAGCACGCTTGATATCCTTCTCGATTCCGAAAAATGGCTTTACAGCAACTTCCATTACCGCTTCAAACAGCTTACCAACAATATCCTCTTTGAGGTCATCCCCTGTCTGGCGGAAGTCCGGGAACGCATTTAGTTCCAATAGCCACGCCTTGCCATGACTGTCAACCAAGAAGTCAACGCCAAACACTTCAAAGGCATTCGGTAGTGTCTGGAAATGCACAAGCATCCCCCGTGCCGCCGCCTCGAAGACTTCACCTGTCACGGCACAGATCTGCTCGTATACGCTTTCTTTCCAGTTGGTGTTGGAGCCTGGATCTCCTGTCGTCGATGAAGAGGAGGAAGATACAGACAGGGCGGGGCTATCCTCAAGTGCCCAAAAGCGTCGGACGGCGTTCCGTTTGGCGGTGCCGTCGCGATCGGTTTGAAGACACGTATTTGTCAGGTGACGGGTGAGATCATCAATGCTGTCACCGCTACTGTGCCATGGAGGCAGGTAGGGTTTTTCAGCGAATAGGGCGAGCATTTCCTTGTACACATAAACCTGCAGCGAGCCTACAGCGAGCACATATGTACGGATGTGAAATTTCCGATTCGACTCCGATGGTAGGAGGAGAGGTGGGTGGATGTATGGTTGTGCTATGAAATGGCGGAGCTGCGAGGTGATGATTCCATGGTTGTCATCACGGTTATCATCATTCTCTGATTCTTCATTGGCATTGGCGTCAACATTCCCGTCTTCGCTCTCTCCGCCATCCTCGGATTCGGATTGGCCGTCTTCCCAACCCTCAAATATCTCCTGCAGGCCCGATTCGCTATTGAACAGGCGAATCCCCTGCCCTCTATCACTCATCCCAGGTTTTAGAATCCACCATTCCTTCTCAGCCTCTTCCTTCCCCTCATTGGCCTCGAAACTCTCTCGCAGCTCATACGCCTCGATCAACGCCTCATCAAGGAACTCCGCGTAATCCAGCTCAAAATCGACGGCTGGTTTGTAGTGCGTTTTTAAAACACTGTCGGGATGTTTCACCACCCAATTCGACACCGTGTTTGATAAGAAGTGTTTGCGAATCAGCGCTTTGCGGATGACATAGGCGTTCACCAATGATGTTGTAGGGTGGGATAATACGTGCTCAAAGTCGCATTGCTCGTACACTCGATATTGCAATAACGGGGATGAGGCGTCGGGAAGTTCGCAAAGGGAAAAGATCAATTCGTAAGGGATTCCTTGCAGCCGTGTCCGTAGGGCCTGGATTACAAGGGGCTGCACATACGGGTCCTGGCATTCCACTAGAGCGTAGAATTTGGGTATCTTGAAGGGCCTGTCCGGAGATCGAAGGGTAGGGATAGTTAGAATGCACCTCTACGGGAAAAGGCAAGGTGGTGATGGGGACGCTTTAGAACAACAAGAGAAGAGAAAATCAAAGCCACAAAAGATCATTAACGTATAATTATACGTTTTGTGTATGTGTAGAGGTTTATAAATAATCGTCTAGCATAAGCCCGCCAAAACGCCATCGAATTGGAGCTAGTTAACACTCACAACTGAATTTCTCCTGGAGGCCCTGAGGAGTGAAAAAAATTCGCTTTCAACCTGGTAACACTGTAGCGACAAAGAAGCATATAGTCAGAATCTTGGGTGGGACACTCTCGACCAAAAATAGTGGGATAAAACAGGTTCCGTATGGACTGTGGGAAATGATCTTACCTTGTCATTCCCTGCTTAACTGCCCATCCATCATTGCCTGGAGGACTAAGCTCTACGCTCTTGTAGACATCTGAAAACTTTGGCGCCCACTTGAAATGCAGATGCCGATGTCCCGGCGTGGTCGTGCCTGTTCCCGTCCCCTTCCCCTTCACTTTCTCCAGCCTGGTGTCTCCTTCCCCAGCCTGCCGTAACTTCTGCTCCTGCAAATCCGGGCCCTCCCCGCTCGCCGCAGCATCTATGGCCTCAAAACAGCTCCCGGATGTCCAACGATTATCCAACACATTCGTGTAGAGAATTTTGGCTTCACTAACCCCGGCTTCGAGGGGTACATTTATGCTGTAAAGATCAACGTCCGCCTCCCAGTTCTTGCACAGATGTTCGATTAGCCGGACGGAATGTCGGGACGCTTCCGCAATGACAATGGGGTCATGGTCCCGGGAGCTGAAGGCGTACGAGAGCGCAATGGCCTTGTACCCACATACAGCAGCCTCCAATGCCCCACCAATTGTACCGCTCGATAGTGCAAAGACAGCAGTTGAGTTTCTGCCGTAGTTGGGCCCGGAGATAACAAGGTCAATAGGGCCGCGGTCCTTGAAGTAGTGGAATAATCCGATTTGGACGCAGCTGGCGGGCGTGGAATCAATGAGTATCCACTCATTCTCTGGCGCCTTGCTATCGTAATCTCCATCGGCTCCCCAAGGAAGGTGGTGAATTGTCCCGTCGTCTTTATGGAGGGTGCCAGGGCGGAAGTAGGTAGGCTTCACGGTGGCTCCGACGAGGTGGGCTTTACCGATCCATGACCGTTGCCTGTGTGGGAGGACGACGGAGACAACGTGGCCGGCAGACTCGAGAGTGTGAACTAGTGAATGGACGTAGGGCGAAGACTGGTTTGAGGGAGGCCCGTCGTCGTTGACAACCTAGGGGAAGTGTGAGTAAATGAGGGGCCAGACATCAGCTTTGGAGATGTACGGCGAGCTTTCAATTTGGGATTTTGGGAGTGTGGGAATGTCTAGTGTAACAGTTTCAATAGACTTACGAGTATATGCATTCTTAAATGCACAATGAGTTTAAACCGAAGCAATCAAGATTCCCGTGCGAGCTGCTATATCGTATTTGGTGGGGGGGGG
>PDNC01000118.1:0-85956 GCA_002572885.1 Blastomyces parvus | reverse complement strand
AAATGTAATTAATTATAATTAAGAAGATAAACTTTCTTAATTCTAAGAGTAATGAGTATATTTAAATATATGATGAATTTCTCTGATAGATCTGATAGATTCAGTAGATCATGATCTATCAGTTATACTGATCTACTGATAATACTGATAGATCTGATATATTATAAACTACTGATTATACTGATCTATCAATTATATGATCTATCTTCTCTCTGAAACTAAGTTCTGCTGTTTCATCATTAGTCTTCATCAGACTTTCTGTTAGATCAGCTCTCACTCAATGATTTCTTACTTATTTATACAGAGTGTTTTCTTAAATTTGTAACAAGTAGCTAGAGCAGAATAGATAATATATTATATCTATCACTCATATATTATCAAGAGTTAAATGTCTGTTCACAGCTTGATAAATTACTTATATCAGTTATATATGATTTAGATTATTGATAAAGAACTCAATTACACTGACTAGATTATATATATAATAATAACAGAAAATAGATGAAGTTTGACAGAGAAAAAAAGTAATAATATCAAGAACTGTTCACAGTTAATCTTTATAAATTATATTTATAGTTCAAAGTTAATTCTTCAATTCTGTGAGAACATCTGAATAATAATTATATAATTTCTCAGATTGTATCAGAGATGCTGAGATAGATGAAATAGATAAAAAATGAAATTTTTTCAACTTTTTAAATTCTATAATATACTGAGAGAAAAACTGAAGCTGCTGATCAAGATTTATTATAAATAATATTAAAGAGAGATTACTTATATTTAATATTAATAATTAAGAAGTAGAGACAGATCAAGATTAAATAGATAGAGTGAGACTGAGAGCAGAATTCTGAGATAAGTGAATAAAAAATAATTCTGAGTTCACTAGTTCAGAGAGTCTCATAAGTTCACTGTTTAATAAAGAATTATACATCAGAGTAGTGAGACTAGTAAAACTGAAGTAAGATGAGAAATTAAAACTTAGCACAGAGAAGATGAGTAATGACTGTGATATCTGATCAGTCATATACAGATCTTAAAAAGAAGAAAATTGATCAGAGAAAGTAGATTGATAAGAAGTAGTAATTTAAGTAGAAGCAGATATCAGTAAGACAGAACTTAATCTCTTAGTAAGAAATTTATTTAAACTGATAAGTATTTCTGCAGCACTTATCTCAGATATTAATAAAGAGAGAAAGTTAAAGTCAGATTCTTCAGCTTTTCTAAAATTATCTGATATAAAATATCTATAGCACTGCTTCTCTCTATACTTTTTCTAATTCATTCTGAATCAGATTATTTAATTAACTCAATAGATTATATTCATTAAATTACTATATTATATAGTCAGCATCTGACAGATTTACTGTATTTTCACACTCTTTATCTGACTTCAGAATCAGTCAATATTCTCACTATCTTATACAGTATTATATACTTATCTAGTCTCAGCTCTTCAATTATAATATATTATCACTCAATCTATCATTTTTTATATATTCACAGTTTTCTACTGAAAAATCTTTATAAAATCAGCAGCTCTTCAGAAATCTTGTATTTTAACTTATTTATAGAAGATAACTATATTATCTTCTCTATATTTCTACTGTATTATTATAAGTTCAAGAATTTTACACTGAGTTCAGTAACAGATATCTGATTCTGAATTTATTTCAAGAATATAGTTCTGCAACTGCTGTATTATAATAAAGAGTTGATATTTATATATTATAAGAGATACTGAGTCAGAGAGTCTCAGAGTAAATGACTGCTAAGTATAGAGATTGAATATATTAATAAATTATATGATAAAATGAATATGAAAAAAGAGTTGAGAAGTGAAAGAATAATAGTGTTTTACTTAAAAAATCAAGAGTATTACTTTTTGAAACTGTTGCTGTTGAAATATTAAAGAAAGAAGAATTCAGCAGAATCAAGAGATAATTTATATATATTTATCTTCATATCTGACAGCACTTTTCAGAATTGAAAGAGCAGTATAAAGAAATGAGAAGAACTGTATAATGAAAAATAAATAATCAGATAGCAGCTGCAGCTGCAGTTAGTAGTAAATATAGCAGATATAGAACTAGTTAAGATAAATTACTGATCAATATGAATATATATAAAGAAAAGAAAAAAGAAAAGAAAAGAGTTCAGAATAGTATATATAATTCTTCAGTATTCAAAAGTGAAAGAAATGAGATTATTCAAAGATAGAATGAATGAAATTAATGAGATAATAAAGAAAAAATGAATTGCAATTATAAGCAGTAATCAGATCATAATTATAAACTCTCTACTATATAAAATCAGTAACTGTAAGTCACTCTTACTTTTTCTCTCTATATTCTCTCTTTCTCTCTCATTATTATTATTTTTATTCTGTATTGAATTACTTTCTACAGTAAATATTTGAGTATTATAAAAATAGAATCTCTTCAAGTAATTTCTTATAATAATGTTTCAGAATACTGTATTATTTAATTTCTCTAAGTAGTAGAATCTCTTTATATAATTGATATTCTGAATACAGTATAAGCTCAGTCAGTGAAAATTCAACTTAATAAAATAGAATATCTCTATTTTTATATTATATAAGAGTATAAGATCTTCTCACTGTAATGATTCTCATACTAACTGTCTTATCTTATTAAATAGATCACAGTTCTTCTCTCTCACTCATCATAGATAATGAGCAGCTTTCTTCAGATTCTCATCTCTCTTTTTCAATTATTAAATGTATATATATATCAGATCAGCACAGAATTGAACAGTTTATCAAGATAGTATCTATCATATTAAGATATTCAGTTCTATAAGAAGAATAGTATTATATTTATACTGTAGATAAAAAAATATTTCATCTGTAGATTATTAAATAGTAATACAGTCTGTTTATAGTATAGAATAAAAATGATTAACTCAGTTTCTGTTATCAGTCACTAGTTTTATAAGAGTATCAGAAATCAGACAGTGACTATATTCAATTATATCATTTATCTTAATATTATATACAGAGATAATTATTTAATTGATATAATATTTACTAATCAGAACTCTGATTCATCTCTTATTCTCTGATTTATCATTATATATTATATTCTGAAAATAATTATATCAGTAGATAATATTCTTATAGATGAATTGTATAATATTCTCAGCAGTTTCATAATTAAACAGATAATTTTCAACTCAGTCAGTGAGATCATTATAAGCAATAACAGCACATATTTTTTCTCAGTTTTTTGAGAATTTAATTACATTAATACATCATTTTTTTCAAAAATAGTTACAGTTTATTGAATAGAGCAGTTCTTTCAAACAGATACTATTTTATAGTTAATATACTTTATAAATTCTGTAATATACTTTAATATCTTTTCATATTTCTTCTCATTAATATAACTGAGAAATCTTATGATTGATGACTTCACAGTTCTTATATTCAGATTCATCATGTATCTGAGTGATAATTCTCTTTTACTTAAACAGATTATTCACAATATATCTTAGAGAAAGACTCTTATTCAATTATTAGAATAAATGCTGTTCTTACACTGTATATCAAAGAATATATCTGCATTATCTAGAGAAGACAGAGTGTGAAATATTAAGTAAATGAATTAATATAGTAAGATAATAGATGATCAATTCACTGCAGTCAGAATACAATGACAGAAGAATATAAACAGTAGCAGAGTCATCAGTATTATCAGAAACTTTAAAATTCAGAATTATAATACTAGTAATACTAATATAATTCAGCTCTGCTTTAATAAAATTATTAATATCTTAATTTTCTGATAATTCTCTTTTCACAGAAAATCTATAAAAAAGATTATCAGCAGCAGTATTCTTCTATTCAGAAATATATTAAATATTAAAATTAAACATTCAGATTCATGTAAATCAGCTGATGATAAGAGAATCAGACAGATTAGTAATAGATTAATTTAATTATATTATAAGAGTTTTCACATTCATTTCAAGAATGAAATGAATATTATATAGATAATATCAGTATTTCTTCAATATTTTGAGAACTATACAATATTTCAATTTTTTAGTATTATATTTTCTTTCAGCATTGCTTCAAATTTCACTTTTATATCAGTATAAGTGAAGTTTCTTAATTATTCAATTCTGTTGACTAAGTATCTTATCTTAAGCTGTCTGATAAGAATCTGTGACTATGATAATGATTTCAGTATCATTTAAATAGTTAATATAAATAAACACAGAAGCAGTTGTCAATACTTCTTTCAATATTATCATTATTTTAATCTGTATAAGTTCTCATATAAAAATCACATTCTTCTTAAATAGTATATAGATCAGAATGAAAATGAATACAAAATTCAGAATTCAGATTTAATAGTAGATACAGATATTAATAAATACTCAGATATCTATAATATCAGTAGAATCTGATTATATTATAATTTTCATGATTTTTGAAGCTTTCAGTCATCTACTATCTATATCAATAATATATTCAATCAGCACTATATTAGAACAGATGAATTTTAATTTCTCAATCTATATATATATGTTTATGAGTTCTATACTGATCAGAGTGATATCTAGATTCTGAAGATATTCTAAAATAAATCTTCAAATCTCAGATATAATTTTCTTATCATTATATCTTATCTGCAGATCTTTGATATTAATATCATTTATAAAATTATTTACTTAATGTGAAATATTTAATTAAAAAATTCATATTATAATACAGCAGAATTGAGTAATGAAATTTATTACTTCTTAAGATAAAATAGTCTGATAGAGTAGATTAATTAGTGTGAGAAAGATCATTATATCTCTGCTATTTTCATGTAAGAGAATCTGATCATATTTAGAAAAGAAATTCATTATACTTATTATTTTTATTCTCACAAAATCTTCAGTAAAAGCATCAGCACTCAGAGAAATATATATATCTCAAATAGTCACAGTATTTATATTTATATAAGTATTAATAATATAATATTTTCTCACTTCTTTCTTCTTAATAAGAAATCATTTATTACAGTACAGATTATAACAATATTTATAGACTTCAGAATCAAGTCATTCACACAGTATCACAATAATATTTAGAATCAGTTTTTAAGAAATAGAGAAACTGACTATTTATTATATTTTGTGAGAAATAGTATATATTTTTATCAGCAGAGACACTTTCTCTGTTAAAATTTCACAATTTTTAAAATTTTATATCAGAGCTTTCTCTCTTCTGAGTAGTATCTCAATGAGAAATTCACATTTCTGAGTAGTTAACATCAACTCAATTTATAGATTCTTCATTTTCTTCAGTATCAGATGTGATTCACATAGATAATCAGAGAATTAAAATATAATATAGTAATTATATGATAACAGTGAATCTATTTCAGAGATTATATTATTTTTGAATTATTACTGTCAGATTTCTCTTCAATTATCTATTTCTTCTGATATCTCATCATCAATAGTTAATATATTGAGAGATTGAATCTTATTTACTTTTCATTTGTAAAGAGTTACAACTATAAAATTATATAATCTCAGAGAATTTTATATAAAGATGTATGAGAGTAGATCACACAGTAGAAAATTATAAATACATTATAATTCAGATATCAGTCATTGAAGAAAAGAAAATACTGACTGTATTTAAGAGTGAAATCACTGATAAAGAATGATAGAAATATATAGTAGAGAATTTCAGTAAAGTTTAATAAAGAGCACTGATTGACTATAGTCATTTTCTAGCTCAGAATCAGAAAATCACTGATTAATCAGAATTATTATATCACTTTCATCATACAGCAGAATTTTTATCATATCATATTCTATTTCACACTCACTGAATCTGATATTATTTTTTCATTTATTATCATCAACATTACAAAGATTTGTCAGAGTCAGTGAATCTAGTTTAAAGTCTGAACACATTCTCAAAAATTATTCAGTTATCTGTCATCATAATTTTCTAATAAATATTCTAGAAAAGAGATCTGATTCTTCTTATCAAACAGATCAAAAATATGAATAAGAATATTATTTTTATTATCTGTTATTCTGATCAGACACATTATATTTTTATATAGTTATTCAAGAATATATTCATGAGAGTCATATTTTATAATGAAGAATGTCTGAGAAACAGTTATCAATTTAAGATGCACTGAGATATCTCAGCAGATTTTAATAATATCACTTTACTAATCATCAGTACTTAGAATAGATTTAATAACATTCTTCTGAATTAAGAGATTAAGATCTAATACAGTGCTTTTAACTAAATAGTTGATTTTTATATTATTATCAAATATCACTTTTATCTTATTTCTTTCTATATTAATTATAAATTTGATATAATCAATTAATATAAGATTTTATCATAAATTATATTTCTCATGAATATCAGATTGAATCAAAGTAATGAAGAAAGATTCTTAATTAATTATATACTGTTAAACTTCTATCAGAAGATTCTGAAAGAACATCTGCTAAAATTATAAAAAATATATTATAAAATCTCTAATCAGAATTTCATCTATTTTTTATAATATAATTTTTTCAAACACTCATTGAGCAGCACTAGTTATATTATCTTTATTCTTTATTTTCAATATAAGTTTTGACTTTTTGAGTTTTCAGAGTCAGTAAAGAATAGCTTTCTTTTAAATCTGAGAAGTATCTATTATCTCAGAATTCAAGATAATTACATTATTTTCTGAATTCAGATTTTCACTCACTTAATGAATCTTATGAAATAATTATAATTTCTTCTCACATTCTTAAGAGTTTGAAATAATATCTTAGATAAAGAAGACTGACTTTAAAAATTCATCTAAATACTATTCACTATATTATAAATATGTTATTGATAATTTCTTTTCTTTCTCAATTCAATCTGAGAAAATTGATCTGTTTTAATTTAATAAATCTTTTTTTTTTACACTTACAGATGCTGTTACTGCTATAATACTAATTAATTCTTTCATTTCATTTTTCATTATATCATCTTTATCAGAGTCACTTTCAAATTTAATATTATAAATACTCAGAGCATTGATAGATAATAAAGAAGTATTATTTATATCTACTCAGATACTTTCATCATTCTGAAGTTTTTCTGCAGATAAAACTATGAGAAGACTTATTATTTATTATAAAAGATACTGAATAATTGCTGTATACAGTTTAAAACAGTTAATCTGAATTTTCAGATCTTTTTTTATAATATTTCTTTTAAAATATTTATTATATATATTCTGATAAATCTTTTTCAAATCAATGAGATAATTAATCACTAAATAATTTTAAAGTATATATTCAGTATTTTCACATTCTCAGTAGACAGTCAGCAGTCAGTTCTGTTAAATAAAACTACTGAATTAAAATCAGAGTAAATCATCAGATTCATATTGAGTTTTATAATATAAAATATTGAACAAATCTAGTATAGAGTTTATATAATAAAACTCTTGATATATGAGAAGAACTCTCAGAATCACTGCTGTTTATTAATTATTTCTCTGATTCAATATATCAGTAAGAGTAATGATCATCACATTCATTCAATCTATCAATAATTTCATAAAATTGTTATTGAGTTACTGTGTCATTTAACTAGAGTGAGAAAATATGATTGAGATAGTAGACACAGAGATATGAAATATGATAGAAATAAATAATATATATATAAATGAATTTAATATCAATATTAAATGAAATTCTTCAGAATTTAGAATTTAATTAATACTCTCTGTTATTTTCTGCAGCTTAATAATTATATTATATACTTTTAATAGTTATCATTCTAACTGATTTACTTTATTAAAACTGATAGTATAGAAGATTTTATCTCAGACTCTTTTAAACAGCACTCTTAAGAATTAAATATAGATAAGAGATTCTTATATCTCATTCTTTTTAATCAACAGTATAATAACTGTATAGAATTATCAGTAAAAGATAAGAATTTTCTGACTAGTTTTATACTTTTTCTGATATAGAATTATGAGATATATCTGATTATACATCTACTGATAAATGTTCTCATATCAGAAATTCACTAGCAGCTATTTCTTCATCTCAGTTTATATTTTATATTCTATAATAAGCTGATTAATATATCTCTGCAGCTTTATAATACAGTAATTTTATAATACTACTAATATATCTATATTAAGAATATAATACAACTTACACACAGTTTTAAAATAATTCAGAAAAGTGATGATATTCTTCTTATCAAAGTATAAAGTATCAGATACTTCTGAAACTGATATTAATATAATTAAACAATGAGACAGTATTTCAGTATTATACAGTTGAGATAATATAATAGCAGAATCTGATGTTAATTAACTGAAAGAGATATTAGAATCAGATATATTTATCTCAGTAGCTTCTTTCTTAAGAATTTTTAATATCTTTATAAAAGAAGAATACTGTCAGACAATAGAACTCTTATAAAAAATACTTGAGATCTGTAGATATATATAAATATAATAAGAAATAAAAAATAGAATTATTTTTATATAGAAAAAACAGATCAATTATAAAATCTATATTAATATTCTTTTACTTCTACAAACTTATATTCTTCAAGAAAATAATAAATTTTCATATATATTGAAGATTTTACTTCTTATCTCATTTAACTTTCTTAATATAATTAGAACACAGTTCTTCAGTGAATTATTTATAAAGAGATTTCTTTATACTGTCTTCTTACTGAATAAATAAGTTCAAGCTCAGTTTATCAGTGAAGTATTCAATCTACTTTTTCATCTGAGAGTAATATTATTGATACACTCTCTATATCAATTTATATAATAAAATAACACTATTAAAAAGAACACTCATAAACAGAAGAAGAAGAAGAATACTCAGTGAAATAATCTCAGTTATCATAATAATCTCTATTCTCTCTACTGTTCACTCATTTATTTAATAAACTTATCTTCTCAGAGATATCAATGAAGAGAAATAATAAGTTATACACTTTAAATAGTATATAAATGAGAGCAGAAGAATCACATAAGAATTTATAAAATAGAATGATAAAGAAAAGTCTTTGAGTTAAACATTCTATTCTATATCAGATAGATAGTGAATAGTAATAAGAGTAATAATTATATAATTAATTAACTAGTATAACTACTGCACAGAATCAAAAGTAATATATATATTAAATAAAAAATAAGAACTCATATAATCTCATAGTCATATATATGTTGAATTATATCATAGATGTTGAACTTCTCATATTCATGAAATGAGTGACAGTAGAATAATTATATGTTGACAGTATCTCAGTGAAAAATTAGACTGAGTGAAATTCTTCACTACACTAGTAATTATTAGAAATATTATTATCTAACTGAAATTTCTTTCAGTACTTTAAACAGAGTTTAATAGCTTAATTAATATATTTATTTAAAAGACTTTATATAAGCTTCTCTACAGTTTTAAGCTATTTAATCTGATAAGCTTAATAATCTTCTCACTTATTTTCAGAATTTCACAGTTTAATAGAAAACTGTTAATACTCTAGTTTTTACAGTAATATAGATAAAAACTGTCTATAATAAATATTATAAACTTATCAAATTCACTGTGAAAAATTAAATATATATAAAGCTTTATAAAAGCTATTATATACTTAGAAAATATTTTAATAGAAAGTTACTATCTCAGAAAATCAGCTTATTTCAGATAATAAAGTATATTAATTATCTAATATATTATCTACAGTTTTCTTCACACTAAATAATATATTCAGTATTATCAGTTATTTAGCTTAAGAAAACTTTTTTAAAAAATCTCTATAATTATTCTTATTCAGATTACTCAGATTTTCTCATTAATATTAACACTGAAATCTCTAAGTATGAAGTGAAATATATTTTAAATTATTAAATTATACAAAAATATAGTAAAAATATAATAAAATATTTTATCTGATAAATTTTATATAGTTCTGAATATAATATATAAATATATTAAGAGAATATAAACTGTAATAAATATATTTATAAATATAATAATTCACACTTAATACACTTAGATATCACTTAAATAAAATCTCAAAATTTAATATCAATATCAGCTAAATAGAGAGAGTGATATAAGAGAAATCTTTAAATAGTTATAAAGTCTTATTTTATACTTAATTATACACTCACTCTTTTCTCTTAATAATATTATATATAGTAATTCTCTCTCACTTTATTTAATATTTTATCACTTTACATTCACTTAGAACTTACTTAAATTATCTTATTTATCTACTCATTTTACTCATTTCTACACTTTTTTACTTTTCTACTCACTCTTATATTTTTTATTTATAACTATCTCTTTTATTTATAATCTTCTCTCTTATTTCTAAACTTCTCTCTCATCTATTTTTTACAGTTATTTTCTTATTTATTTTTATATTAGTGCAGTTAATTCTCTCTCAATCAACAGCTTATACTCAGCTTTATATATTTTTCACATTTTTTATATTTTCACACTCTCTACATCACTCAGTTTCTTATCAGTTACTCTCAATTATTTTTTATAAAATATATTAATTTACAAAGTTTAATTCTAAGTATGAAAATAATACTAGACTTTTGTATTATATTATTAACTCAGTGAGTATCTCTCTATAATTTATAAAAATATTTAATATTATTATAAATAATTATAAAACTGTGAATAATATATAATATTAGTTAAATCTCACTCTGTATTTTTTTATTAAAATGAAAGAAATCAATGATACTATAAATAAAGTAATCAGATCTTTCACTAATACTTTTTATATAATTAACAATCAGCTGAATACAGTTAAAGAAAGACAGACTGATGTCTTAAATAATATTAAATAAGTATTAAAGAATCTGTTTATTATAAAAAATCTCAAAATCAGCATCAAGAATTATATATATAATATTATCAAAAAATAATTATTAAAATATATAAAAAGCACTGTAAATAGAAGAATAAGAAATTAGAAAAAAATACTGAAATTAAGATTAGTAATAAAATCAGCAGTTTTAATATTTATAACAGTAATAGAAAATATTAATATATTAAAAATAATAACTATAATAACTTTAATATAATACTTATCACTATAAAAGCTGTTATCTTTCTTAACTTAAAAATTAATATTATTTTTTTCTCTATAAGTTTTATCTATAATAATATATAAAACAGTTCTCTATAGACAGAATAACTTTTCTATTAATTAATTTTTTTAAATCTGTCTCAAATCTTATTATTATATTATTTTATATTATTATTTATTTTACTTTTTTATTCTTAATAGTTATATCTACTCTCTCAGTGATCAGTGTTATAGATTATAATATAAGTTATTAAATTCAATTATCAGACTTATACTATATATATATTTATCAGTTTACAGTTCTCTGTTTTTTCTTTTTAAATTTTAATAATATATTCTTTTCATAATTTTCTATACTGTAATAAATTGTTAATATTATATTATTTTTTTCTTATTTTTCTATATATTACACTTCTGCTTTAACTTTAATATACTTATTTATAATAAAAGTACTGTATTCTTATTTCTCAGTAATTACTATACTATATCTGTCTTTTCTCTATATAAATAGTATATATAATTATATAATTATAAATCTTTAGTTTTTCTCTCAGAGATAATAATAGTTAGAAATAATAAAAATTATAAAATAATATTTTATAAGAAGAACTTATAATATAATATTATTTCTATTTTTATTATATTATTAATTATTATTAAAGTAATTAAATTAAATAATTATTTTTTATATAATTTATTTATAATATTTTATAATATAGTTTTATTAAATAGATCTTTACAGAAGTTTTAATAAAATATTAGTCAGATTTTAAAATTAATATTAATAAATTTTTTTTAGTAGTAGTAAATACTATTTAATATATTAAATTTATAAAAGAAATATATAATAAATTTTAATAAAATCTATAAATTATATATAAATTATAAAAAATTTATTATAACTTTAAATATAAATTAATAATATTTAAAATAAGTAAATATATTATTATTAATATTAAGCATTTATAGATAATATATTCAGTATATAAATTAAATTATAAATATATAGATTTTTTTAAAATTATATCTATAGTAGAAAAATAAATATATAAATTTAATCTATTATTAGTTTTTTAAAGTATATACTCAGTATTTTATATATTTTTATTAGAATTATATAATTATAGAAAGAGAGTTTTACTGAAATTAAAATCTGATTTTATTAATAAAAAAGAAAAATATTAAATTGAAACTATTTTTAAAATATATTATATATATTTTTAAAAAATAAGAAACTAGTTCTGATGAGAAATATTATAAAATACTATATAAAAAAGTATAAATTTTATATAAATATAAAAAATATTCTTTTTATTATATAAAATTTTTTTCTTACAGAATTTTTAATCTATAAAGTGATTTTAATAAGACTGAAAATTGAAATAAAAAGAAAAAAAGAAATTTTTAATTTTAAACTTTAAAAAGTGAAAATAAATATAAATATATAAAAAATAAATCTTAAGAAATATTTTCTAACACTCAGTCTATCTCAGATTTTAAAAAATACTGAAAATATTCAGTTTATTTAATTTAAGTTTTTAATTATTTTTTTAAACTTTTTTATTTAAAATATTTTTCTCAGACTTTCTATAGATATTATTATTTTAAATATTTTTTATATCTTAAATTTAAAATAGTTTTATATTATTAAATTTTTTATATACTAAATATAGTAAAAAGTGAATATTATTTATCAGAGTATTTTTTTTATTTTTTCATTTTTAATATTTTCAATATTTTCAATATTTTCTTTAATTTTTTTCTCAGAATTTTTTAATTTTTTTATTTCTCTTTCTTTTTCTCTTTTTCTCTTCTTCTTCACTACTGCTATTACTGCTACTATTTATTAATAAACTTATTTAATATTTACAGTATTATATTTATAAGCTGATATTCTCATTCTATATAATATATTTAGATAAATATACTAGCTATATAAATATATTTTTAATATCTTTCTCAGTATATATAATATAATAAATAAAAATTTAAAAATATATAATTCACTATATAAGATAATTATCTCATAGCTAAAAAATTACTATATTAATAATTAATATTTTTAAAATTAGTAAAAATAACTATTTAAATTTATTACAAACTACAGCTATTTAATATTATAATACTAACTATAATTATTAATATTTTCAGAAAATAATATATATTATTAAAAAAAATCTTTTAAATAAAAAATATAATATAAATAGAGAATTCTTCTATATTTTTAATTAATATAATATATTTAATAAGTATTTTATACAGTATATAATATACTATAAGTATATTTATAATTATAAAAGTATATAATAAATATCTCTATCAGTTATATATAATATTATAATATTAAAATTATAAAAATTATAAAACTAATTATTTAAAATATATATAAAATATAACTCAATTATCTCTGTAATTTTCAGCTATTAAAATTATATTATTTAAATAGAAATAATATTATATTATATTAAAATATCTCAGTATTTACTGTATATAATTAAATTAAATACTGCAGATTATAAATATTAGTAAAAAAATAATTTAAAAAAATAATTTATTTAAAAATAGAAATAAAAATAAAAATAGTTATTTTTATAATAAAAACTAATATAAAAGAGATTAGAAAATAATTTATAATATAATAATAATTATATAAAATTTCTATATAAATTATAATAGAAAAGAAAAAGTAGAGATAAATTTTTAGTATAAAATTATTTTCTATATTTAACTTACTATTAAAAATAATAATATAATAATATTATTTTACTATATAATAAATATATACAGAGTATTTTATATATATACTTAGTATAGCAGTTATTAAAATCAGTTTTTATAAAAAAAATAGCTATAATATTAGAATATTAAAAAATCTATAATATAAAATAGAAATTATAGAAACTTAATCACTTAAATACTTTATATTATATATATATATATATATATATATATATATTTCAGCTGAAAAGTTAAAAAAAAAAATCTTTTCTTATTTTTTAGTAATTAGTTTTAATTTAAACTATAATATAATATTAATAGTTTTTTTTATTTTTTTTATATATAATTTCTATTAAGTTTTCACACTGTTAAATTTACTTTTTTAATAAATTAATATATAAATTAATTTTTTATTTTATCTCTTCTATTTTTATATAAAAATATTATATTTTTAAATTAATATACTATATATATATAATTAATTAATTTTTTATTATTATTAAATAATAAAAAATATTTATTAATATTTATATAATTTTATATTAATTAGTATATTATTTTATTTAATTTTTATAATATATTATTTTTTCTAGTTATATTTAATAATTATTTATATCACTTATTTTATTTTTTATATATTTATAAAAAAATTTCTATTTTATCAGATCTGAAATATAATATAATTCTGAAATATAATTTTCTTCAGTATTTAATAATTAAAATAGTAAAATAAAAAGAAGTTATTAATACTTCAGTTCAGCAGCTGATAATAAAATTTAAGTCAAAAATAAAAATTATAAAAATTTTTAATATTAAAATATAAGAACTTATTATCATCAGCACAATTATTAGCTATTATCTGATATTTTATAAGATCTTGTTTTAGAATATTAAACTCAATTTCAGATATATCAATTTAACTTATTCTCTGCTCAGTTTCTCAGTCAAGAATTTAAACTGTTATATTCATCATCAAAGCATATTTCAGCAACTCAGACAGACACAGATATTTCAAAATGAGAGATCATTGCACTCACTCAAACCATGCTCATCATGAAATTTCTATTACCATCATGATTTAGTTCAACTTGTCACAAAGCTTTCTCTACTCACTGTGTCAGAAAAGAACACTCACACCTCAACTCCGAAAAAGTCACACATCGCCTGTGTTGTCTCGTCATCAAACACCAGCCCAGTCTCATCCCCGCAAATTACAGCACCATCCCCCACGGCTCCCGCGCCGGCCCAGCCCTCATTTCCATCCCTACCACCATTGCCAATGTCGTTATGAGCACCGTTATTCCGATTATTCCCACTCCCCACAGCATGTAGTCCCTCTGCAATCAATTTACCAATCTCCCCTAGCCTCTCCACCACCGCCTCAAAGATTACTGGTAGGTGTCGTGCTGGTTTGGCTTCCCTGCCCCGGCTGATTACTTTATCCAGCCGCCGCGCCAACCTGTTCAGCACTTCTCGAAAATCCAACAGCTGAGACACGTATCCCAGATCCCATGTGCTATGCCGGATCTCCATCACACGCGTCAGGATGAGAATGCAGTGTCCCAGCTGGAGCCAGGTCGGGTACGGCAGCGAGAAGATTACCATGTCAGTCAGCGCCAAGAAGTGGTCTGCAAGGGATTTGATAGCGAAGAGGCACGAGACCAGCAGGTCAGCGCGGCGCACGATGGGAGTGATGGTGGGAGTCGTATTAGACGGCGGCACGTCTGTGTTGCTTGTCCATGGGCATCCCGGGGTCGTTGCTGATAAGGATGAAAATATCTGATCGTTCAGGGCGATTTTATAAAGGTAGGCTTGCACCGTGTGGTAAGATATCATCAACATCGCTTTTTCCCTCCCTTCTTTGTCAGCCAGGCGGGCATGTCTGTACATTAAAAGGTCCGGGAACTCACATGCCGGTGGGATCACGAGATGTTGCATTTCGCTTATTTTATCACCCATTGCTTGGACTTCCCTCTCTAAGGATGAGATAGACATGGGCGTTGCTACTGACCCATTTAGCGTGGATGAACCCATCAGGTTATCACTGTATACTGTTGTAGCAATTGTGTCCGCTATTTGCTGAATCCGGACTAAATGCACAAGGTACGAATCGGTTGGGTACTCCATCGCCTCTTGCACAATATGACAGCATTGATCGGCATATCTGTTAAATCTCATTCCGTCGATTTCTTTCGCGCATGTCTTCGTTCTAATTTTATGATATTATCAGCCAACTTGGTTTTACCCGAAGAGCGCGATTGATTTGACCGACACTGAACTCAGCCAGAATACCCCTAGGAACGCACGCCGTTCCTCCAACGTTCTTGAATTTGGGGCCCCGGGGACCCGCCCTACTTCTCTTAGTGCCCCCGGTGAAGTTTTTGATCGTGTGTGAGGTTCCCTATGTAGCTCGAGGTCTGTTACCATGACCATGGCTAAAGGGAGAAGATTGGATAGTCGAGCTTTAAGCTGCATATGAACATGGTTCCTAAATAAGAAGTTGGCAGGTCAATGGCGACTTTTCATGTCCCATACATACACACAGCTCTAAGAAGTGTTAACACAACTCACCATGCCGAATAAACCAACAAAGCTTGGAATAAGCCTAAACTCGACTCTCCACAAATCAGAATGGAGCGGCTGATCTCTTCACGAAACAGCTTCGCGAAAACCTGTTGTCTCTGAGTATCACTCTGGTAGGCAATACCCATAATGACCATATACAACAAGGGCTTTTCAAGCAGTAATTCACGCGGGGTTGTGCCCCATGGAAGTCGGATGAAGGGGAAAAGAGGAGCCATTTCCGAGCAGAAAAAAGCCAGTAATTCACTGGCTTCCCGTGAGTCTGGCGGGATAAGTTGTTTAAATGTTGAAAGAGCAGATTGTTCGACAATGGCAGAAGTATTTGGGACAGAAGACAAAGTGGAGGCATAAGCTGATGAAAGACCGGATGAAGGTGAGGATGGTAGAGAATCTGCTGTCAAAGATTCCGTGCGGTCAGAAACAGATCTGCCCTCCATATCATATCAGTATGCAAAACCAAATATAAGAAAAAAATACATATATAGAGTGTCTGTGGCTCAATATACACACCCTGCTGTTCTGCGTCCCATACGACTGTGACTTCCCCGCGGCTGGAGAGTACATTCTTTCTTGAGTCGAAGGCATCTTTTGACGGTGAGGTTTTATATACAGAATCAGCCTCAAATAAATCAGGTGTAGCTATTACGTTTGTAGGAAGTATAGATGGGCAGGAAATTGACATACCGCCTGCATTTCCGATCACCCTTCTCGATTTCACATCTTACTTTGGCGCTGGCACAGACCTTGCAGGCCTTGAGGGTCTTCATGACATTCATACTTTCAAATTCAGCTTTCCGGTTCCATATGTCTGCACGAGTGCTTGTGTTATATACACAGCATCTGTGGTAGCTTGCATGGATATGCATCGGTTCATATATCAATGGGCACAGTCAACGTATTGCGATCCAGTCTAATGCGGTTCGAGTGCTAGCTCATGGGTAGTTAACTAGCTTAGCTGAAACGCAAGTGGCGGAGTGAAGCTGACGTTGCTGGAGGCTGATGCCTGTATGACACCATAACCTTAAATGTCCGGCAGGGGTAAAATTCCGTGTCTGATTCCGTGTGGCCTGGCGTCCGTGATTTTTGGACGCGGACACCTACTAGTTTCATTTTTGTAAATACTGGCAGATCCAATGATGGGTGTTTTATTGCGGTATAGCAGAGATCGGATAATTATATTCTATGTAAAGCTACCCAAAGACCAAAACTAGGGAAATTCTATATAGATAGTAGAGTTCTTCCCCCAAGGAAATCTAAAGATACACATACAATAAAGAAAAGCTGAGCAGCGTGGCTTCTATCTTCTATCATTCCCTTTCCTCCTCTTCAAAATGATGCCTCCCAACAACGGACAAGAAAACTTGGTCCAGTGTTGACCTACTAACACTGTAATATGGTACTCCTAATCTGTCTTTTCCCCATTCAAGTTTCTCGAAAATCTCCACCAAAGACCGCCCCTGGCCATGCCTGCGCGCAGGAATCGCAAACCGAACTTGTCCGTAGTACATGCCTTTCTCCATTTCTGCTTCGGGGAATTGTTGCCGTATCCACACTTCCATTCTCTTCATATCCACTGGTCTCGTATGTGGCGCCTGGCTGTGCACCAAGTGGATGGAGTATCCATTCCCATACTTCTGTCTTAGCGCATCGGTGGTTCCCAGCGCTAGCATTTTCCCCGCGATAATTCCTGCGCGACTTGCTAGCACATCTGCTTCCTCCATTGAATGGGTGGTTAACACAAGCGACCGGCCAGGAGTAACTGATGAGAGAGTCCGCCACATTTTCCGCTTGCTGACAGCGTCCATTCCTGAAGACGGCTCATCTAAAAGGAGTACACTGGGATTACCCATTAGTGCTATACCAAGTGAGAGTTTTCTCTTGTTGCCTCCAGAGAGAGTCGTTGCTATCCGATCGGCGTATTCTTCCAAACCAACACTTTTAATGATTGCCTCGATATTGTGCCGCGGGCTACTGATACCACGGACTTTGGCGTAGAATCGAAGGTGCTCAGCAACCGTCATTGGGTCCAGAGGATCGATTTGAGGGCAGACTCCAAGCCTAGAACGCGCTAGTGCGCGATGTTTTAGGGCTGAGACACCATCGATAAATATCTGGCTCTGGCGACTGCTTGGTTGGGTGTCTCCGCGGATCATTGAAATGCAGGTAGACTTACCCGCCCCGTTGGGTCCGATGAGAGCAAAACATTCACCACGTGGGACTCCGAAAGTGATGTCGTTAACTGCTAAATGTTTTTTGAACTTCTTCCTCAATCTAAGGACCTGAAGACCATCGTCACTGGTTGTGGAAATCCTCGCAAATTCGGCAGTCGCCTCGAGTTCAATCATATCTCTGTCCTCCATATCTGTTCCTGATATTGTCCTATTCCAGAACTGCAATGAAGGTCCAGCATCCTTCCACATCAGTATTCCAAATAGAATAAACGATTGAATAAAGAGGTATAAAATTGGCCCTCCAAATACATCAATCGCGCCGGGGTACGCTGCAATTTGGCGACCTCGACAGGTCGTTCCAAAAATATTCAAGGAAAGATAGAGTGCTCGTGAGAAGCTGTGCACCGGCGACGTTAAGCCAAGGCTGTAGTAAGCGATGTTCAATATCGAGTTCTGCTGTGAGGCATCAACGTAGGTCAATGTGACTATGAAAACAACAAAAAATACGAGATACATCCCCGCCTGAATGGCTGCGGTGACGGCAAATGCCGCCAGCTGAGATGGAACGAATAAGGAAACAACGTAGGAGAACAGAGTCGAGGCCGCACCATAGAGAAGGAAAATCAAAAACAAGTATTCCATGCGGTACCAAATACCAGTGACTGATGCAAGAATCGCAACGGCGACGGAGGTAATGGTTAGTGTGACTAAAAAGTCGAAAACTAGATAAGCCAACCATAAGGGCAAGGCACGGACGCCATTGCTATAATGCATGCTTCGGACTGCACGTAATCTTTCAACAGTTGGGTAAAGGGATAGAAAAGCCGGGTATACCGCCATTGAAAGTCCAAAGAATGTGACAAATATCAGCACATTTCCAATCTCCGCCACAAAAGGGATATCGAGTGGCTTGTAGTCGGTAATAATGGTGGTATTCAGAAGCATATTATTCATGACGTTTTGGACAATAATTCCTGGTACTATCGGCAAATCTGCCCGCCACGCGAAGGTAGGTTTTTCCCCGAGAAAGAACCCACCAGGAGTCAGATTTGCGAATTGACGCCGAACTTCAAAATCAAACTGAGATAATGTCTCCGCAAAAGTTACGGACCCTGGAGGAGCGGCAGAAATTCTTTGAAGAGCGGCTTCAGAAAGCTGGGACTTTGGGCCAGCGATCAAGCGAAAACTTTGAGCAGACGATTCCAAACCAGAAATCACTGCTCCCAAAGCAGGATTACAATCCACCGCTTTAACATTTTTTAAGAAGATCGAGGCACAACCAGCAGCGACAATGGGAATGGCAAGAGCGGCGATAGATGGAGCGGGATTCCTTTGAAGGATAGTAAATCTTTTCGAGAAAAGAGTCGTTAATTGTTTAAGCATGGTTGTTCTCCTGCCACTGAGCAATTCTAGGCGAGCGGACGATTTGCCTCGTCCCATAGAAACCAAAGATGCCGCCGGCTTGGCCAAAAGCCTGCGAGTATCAGACCCATGATCGAAGCTGGCATGATCTGGTTTTGCTTCATCGGCGACTTTGAGGAATGCATCTTCGATCGTTGGCCCATTGACTTGATATTCTTTCACACCGTCGCCCTCCAACCGTCTAAGCAACATCAGAGTGTCTGCGGATGTTCCGGGGTAGTACACAGTCCCTTGCTCATGGTTCGCATGAAGCACATCACCGTAGACAGGCGGTTGGACTACCCCAGGCATGGAATATAAATGAACACGATATCCTGTCCCCAGTCTTTGCTTTAACTCCACGGACGTCCCTTCTGCTTTGAGTGACCCATGAGCCAAGATAGCGATCCGGTCCGCAAGCAAATCAGCTTCATCTAGGAAATGGGTCGTCAAAATTATTGAGCATCTGCCCCGTTCTGCTAGAAGGATATCCCATAATTTACGGCGCGATAATGGATCAACTCCTGAGGAAACTTCGTCCACACAGCAGACAGTGGAGCGGCCGGCGAACATCATTGCCATCTGTAGTTTGCGTTTTTGTCCTCCAGAGAGATGTTTCGAGTAAGTGGAAGCCTTCTTGGCTAAATCACAATCTTCGATTAGGGTCCTGAGATTTGCCGTCAAGGACCTTGGGCCAACACTTTTGATGCTGTCAAAAATCCTGACATGTTCTGCAACTGTCAAGTCGTCCCATAAGACATTTTTTTGCGGGCAGTACCCTAGTGTCCCTTGACTGTTCGGGTAGTCTATCACAATCTCTCCTGAAGAAACGGAATGTATTCCCGCGATAGCGTCAAGTGTTGTGGACTTGCCACTTCCGTTCGCTCCTAAAAGCACCATGATTTCCCCTCGATATGCTTGAAGAGTTAGATCTTCTACCGCATGGACTGTGGCGAGATGTTTCCTGGTCATAAACGATATTGCTCTTTGTACGAACGACGGTCGATATGTCTTGCTCATCCCGCTCAAGTGGACGGCAACGGGGGAGTTTGAGATTTTGGTTTTCCTGGAAGTGGAGGCCCTGCCGTAAAAGGCTCGTTCGACGATCGCCCCCAAAAGGAGATATATAACTGCCTGGAGTATTGCAAATATCCAAAATACAATGATGGGTATAGTGGACGGGCTATTGGGAGCTGGACGTAGCAAGTTGGACGCTTTGGCTTGACTCTCCCATCTCGCAACTGTAATGAGGAAATAGACATAGTTCATCGGAGGGAAAAATAAGGAGAGTACCGCCATGGCCCAGGTGGTCACTTTTCCTGAAACCTGTGCTAGAATTGCGAGGACTAAGCTGACAAGTACAGCTAGTATGCCGCTCAGCTGCGCTTTTCTGAAAAAACCTCCAGCAAATACTGCAAAGGAGGTAAGCGACAGTCCGGATAGTATATTAAATATGATTGGAATTATAACCGAGGTTTCGCGAAAAGCCATGGCTCCCAGAATTGTACCCATAACAACCCAGCCAGGACCATAAACAATGACAAAAGACAGGTGATGGGATGTTAGTCTTATCATTTGCTTTTGCCAACGTGCTTGATTAGGCATCATCGTATCCAGGAGGGCGGCCATACCGGTTTCTCGTTCAGTGGCGATGAGGCCTGTCGTTTGATACATGACGCCAACCATGGAAATATAAAATGCAACAGCCAATATATTGACGACGTTGTTCATATACTTGGATTGAATATCGTCCTGTTGCTGCTCGTTTGTCCTGGAAGTGAAAGGATATTCAAATACCCTTTTTGCTGAGCCGTCATTACTAGATCTAAGCGTCCCGAGACGACTGATTGCAAAGTCGATGGAGTGTTGCAGCGGCAAGGTATATATTTGGGCGTCGTTGTCATTGGCTTTTGTGTCGATTTTGGTTCCAAGTACCCCATCCGCTCGAATGGAATAGTTCCATTGACCACCACTGCCTTCGGAAGGAGAAGCGTAGAATACCGCAGCGCAGATACACCGAGAAGATCCCCTGAACGAGGCGCTACACTCTGTGCGAAGATCATTCTCGGATTGAAATGTGTGGACCTGGATATTTGACGCTCGCAAAGGAGCTGTCACATCTTTAATGACCAGATCAATCTCACCCCCTGAGAATCCACCGTTGACAAAGACTATCCGGTTGCGTCCTCCCGATGCTCCGTCGATTGCGTGGGATAGATTTCGAACTGGTTGCGGATCTCCAATGCCATATTGTGATGCTGGAAAGAAGAGATTCCGGGAGTAGGACCTGCTTTGAGTCAGCACAGTTACTTGCCGGGGGCAAGGGAGAAGAGTCACACAAGAAAATAACAAAAAGAAGTGGTAAGAAAAGGGCCCGCAAAGGAGTTGACAGCCAATGTCTGTAGAGGGTGATAATCAGATTTTTGTGCGTTAAGGTCCAAACTTGACGCCAAATATGAGCCATGGAGATCAGACTTTGTGTGGAAAACTATCAAATTAGAGCATACGGTGAAGGTTAAAACAAATAGTAGAGCACAAAAAAGGAGAAGGGGAAACAAATAAAGAATTGCTGCATGTCACCCTCTCCCCCAGGGGGGATGCAAGACGGGGTACTTTTATATAGGAAGCCCCTCGAGTTTCCGAGAGACGGGATTACTCCTGGGGAGTACGTGTCTCTGTATTGGGATTTGAGGCTGAGCAACATATTGAAAACAAAAGAATGTCTCAATCGTTGATGGTATCAAAATATCAAAACACATCCAGACCTCTGGAAGCGTTCTCGTCCAGAGGTATATATGCCAAGACACGGAAACGGGATTCCGTGTCGGGAGACGGACACGACAACCCAAGCTGGGGTGTCTGGAAGTTCATCATACCAAGCCCCAACCAAAGAGGGCGCCTTATGGCTATGGTCTTCACGATCTAGTCCTCATGGCGTGCTGAAGATCGTGCGGGCGGCTAAAATGCATCGCACCCGGGGATCCGCCAAAGACATTCCCATCGTCAGGGAGAGATGGTGCTTACGCATGGCAAACGCGTTCGCATCTGGGATTCAGTCCCTGCAAATATCAGCGATAGCCGTCGGCCTGTTATCAACTCGTGTTGTTGAGTCCGTGGACTGAACTGAGTTGAAAGGAGAAGGGCAGTGGGACGTTGAAAGCATCAAAGAGTCGCCAGTGTGCGGATGGCATGGTTGATAAAATCACTCAGCGCGGTTTTTGAGAGGGTGGGTCTTAAAAATAACTAACTACTGCGGTTACATTCAACTTTCAACGCCTCATTAAAACTACACATAACTCTTCATGCATTTTACTAATGAATTTCTGCTTCAGCACCATCACCTCTCAGTATCTGGTTAGAGATAGGGTCAGAGGTTCAGAGTTATTGATTAGGTTTCATATGACTCTCCGCAAGGAACCACACATTATAATTTCTGAGAATGCTACTCTGTACAGCTTTCACTTCATTTATTTAGTTATTGTTATACTATTTCTCCTTGTTCACTTTGATGAAATTATTTAATATAGCTATTTATTTATTTAAAGAAAAAAGGGGTATATTGTAGAAATCAGGGACAAACGTGCTCAATCACCACCGGTCTTTACCGGAAGTGTAAGGGGCCGAACCACTCCATATTCGTATGTCAACATCCACTATTTATTTCCATCAAGTCTCTGCATCTGTTCTTCATAATAACTCGACCACTTCTCTCATTACACTGAAGTATTGGCAGAAAGTTCCACTGCACCCCTTGATCTTATCTGAGCTGTAGGTGAGATTTTCTCAACACTATTGTTTCGACCACTCTCACCCATCGCCTGTGAGTCTAGTTCACCGGTAAGAGGTTCAGCCGGTAGTTCAGATAGTGGACTACCGCCAAGAAACTCTGGCTTGCCATAGGTATCATCGTCCTTTTCTGTCATCGTGTTTTCTTCTTGTCTCTTTTCAGCTGCAGTTGGAGTGGGTGGCCTTGCATTGGCAGCGGCGGCTGCCTCCTTTTTAGAATTCCGTTGCTTTCCCAAGACAAAAAACAGCGCCGCGATGAGACCCATTATGAGCACCCCTGCAACAACACCGCCAGCTATGCCGCCTTTCGCTCCTGATGATAAGCCTCCTGAGCCGGCACTGGGAGGCTGGGAGTTGGTAGGGGTAGCGGTGTCAGATATGGGAGGGTTGGTTGTCGTAGATGGGAATGGGGTCGAGGAAGTAGTAAATGACAATGATGATGTAGTAGATGACGTGGTAGGGGGTAGTGCGGATGTAGAAGAGCCAGTGTTGATGTTCTCGTTTTTCACGCAACATTGAACGTCATTGGGTCCGATACATGGCCATGGCTGTATTATTCAGAATAAAAACGGAATGGAAAACTCAGCAAGTCTCTCAGGATGACGGCGCGATGGTAAATGGGTGAGAACAGTATCGGTCAGGGGAAGACGAAATTATTGCAACCTACCGGGCCCGTGCCTTCGAAATATTTGCCATCCTTTTCACATCTCCTGCCGATAGTGCTTTGGCAAAAGCCAGACCCTTCGGAGACGCTGCATCTATGCAGTAAGCAGCACTGCATGGGAACAATATTAGAATACAATGCTGGCTAGGTCAAGAATTCATGGTCTCTGACTTCTCTAGGACCGTCACTTTGAGGACACAGATTCCTGTCCGTTTCATAGAATCCCCTACCTGTATTCAGAGTTAGCAAGAATAACTCGATCGAGATAGAGTGAAACTCGGACAACACGAACAAGATCCAGCTTCAACACAGTCCCCTCTTCCAAGCCCTGTCTCGCATTTAATAACATCTTGTCGAGGGAAGAGAGGTTTGGTCCTGGCAAATGGAGCGGACTGGACTTTGCGGTCCCCACGAGCATTCTTTCGCAACCTCTCAAAAGCTCTGGGGGACATCTTGGTAATTTCACCACTTCGTTGGATGAGTATGTTGCGCTTTTAGGGAGTTGGAGATCATTCCATGTGAAAGTGGTGATATACAATCTGCGCCTTCAATCTGTAAGGGAACAAAATTGTGGGCAACTGTGGAGAAGTAAGAGCTGACGGCGGCGAGCTAGCAGTTTAAACAAGGCGTGGCCCGGCCTCGAGGCCACAAACAACGCGACAAGCTTCCCACGTCTCTGGTGCGGTGTGTGCCGCCCGTCCTTTTTGGGGGGGTTTGCCCCCTGGCTTTCTCGGCCACTTGGAGGCTTGCTCGGCCGCCCAATCATCGCATGATACCCGGTGAACAGAGCCTCAACACCCTGGCTGTGAAACCTGACAAATGTGTCGATCCGCTCGTATTCTCTCTTCAGGCTGGGCCAAGGACAGCGGAAGCATGGGACTAGCTCGTAAATCGGAGCACGGGTGATTCAAAAGTAAAAATTCAACTCTTGTCTGGCGAAATAATTCGGCCTCATAGCGCTGGCGATCATCAGGCTGGCGTCCACTCCTTGAGCCAACCTGGGTTGAGACGCACCATAGCCACCAGGCTTCCGTTGTTCGTGTTGATGTGGCCCAAACACTGGCAAGTTAAATGAACCATGCAACATGCGAATCGTTACTGGAAGTGTACAGAGTAGAGTTTTAGGTTTTATGTTGGAGTCCAAGGCATGGAAATGAAGGTGAGGGTTGATATAAGCGTTTTTTAGTTGGGTGGAGACAACATTGCTTGGAACCAACGCCGATTTCTATTCAGGGGTAGACCAACCACTCAGCACAGCACGGTCTGAGAATTGACTTACAACAGCGCAATCCCATGTTAAGAGGAGACACATACAAGGCCAAGAAGGGAGTGGGTGTAAAAAAGAAGGAACCAGCTGAAACTGGGTAAAAAATAGAAAAGAATCGACACCAGCAGGATTCGAACCTGCGCTCCCGAAGGAAATGCCTAAACAAGGTCCCTTTTATACAAGGGAAGTTCTGCAATTGGAGGATAGCAGGGCATCGCGTTAACCACTCCGCCATAGTGCCTATGACAGTGACGTATCCAGCGCCTACAGTCTCGCTATACCGAACAGCCACCAGGCGTGAAAAATGTTGGACTCAGCACCCTGCAGCATAATTACAAGCCGAAGAAGGCGATCCGGATGCCGTGAGCTGATGCGCACAATTCTGTGCATTTTCGACACAAACAAAAACGATAAAAGCGAGGACATGATTTCCGTGGGAGGGACAAGGAAAGCATCACGAATGCTCACTCGGATGCTAGTTAAATAATAATATCATCTTGTTTGATAATCTACATATACATATCGTACAAATCTTTCTATCATGAAAGCCCCAAAGTATCTTTGACGGTTCTCAATGTGATATCGGCATTTCCCCTGGCAACCCTAGCACCATCTTCTGCAATTGTGTCAATGTAGTCAGGCGTGTTGTTTGTAAGTTCCAAATACCTCTCCCGAATTCCTTTCAAATGCTCCGTGAGCGAGTTAGCTACATGCTCCTTGAAAGCCCGCATGCTCAAGAGTTCGTGTTCCCGCCCCAATTCTGCAAAGGCCTTGCTTCCATCCGCTCCGCCCTGAATATGGCCGAGAATCTCAATAAGGTTAGAAACACCAGGCCGTTTGGAAGGGTCATAGCTAATTCCGGGCTCAGAGTCCGTGAGGGCAAGTTTGATCTTTTGATGAATTTCCTCCGCCGAATCTGTGAGGAGAATTCGAGATCGGGGGTCGGTGTGCGATTTAGACATTTTCAATGTTGGCTGTTTGAGCGACATAACGCGTTTGGCCGGGGCTATTTTTCGGTTTTTTTTGTCAGCGTTTCGAGAAATAGAAGTACATACGGGTTGAATGTGGTGATGTTCATGATGCTTACATATCAAAGGAGCTGGCATGACGAGCACCGGACCATATATGTGATTGAAGCCGTTGGCAACTTCCCGTGTAAATTCAAGGTGCTGCTTTTGATCTTCCCCTACGGGCACATCGGTTGCTCTGTTTTTCTATTATTAGCGCCAATTCTAACACTTGTAGCAAGTGAATCACACCATCCATACCTGTGTACCAACACGTCCGCCGCCTGGAGCACTGGGTAGGAAAACAGCCCAAGTTTAAGGCGCGATTTCGCGTCCGAATTTTCCAATGTAGATTCCTCTGGGAGTTGTAGTTTACTCTTGCGACAATTCTTAGCGGAAGAGGTTCTGCAGTGTCGATCGCCACCGGAGAGCTGTACTCACTTTCCACTGCGTCATCCGCGATAGATATCCCATCGAAGATATCGTGCTTAAGATCCACATCAATTCCGAATGCGCTGGCACCTGGCTGCTGTTAGCAAGCGCGTAACCATCTTATCTGTATTCCCAACTCGATGCGTTTTTGTATCGCGATTGGTGTCTCGTGAAAAAAAAGAAAGAAAAAAAATCCAAAGCAAAAGCCGTACCGCAGACTGGAAAAAAACAGTGGACCGTTTCGGGTTAATCCCGACAGCTATCAATGTAGCCAGCAGCTGTTTCCGCCATTGTCGAAGCGTTGTAGGGTCCTGTGGAACGGTGAGGGCATGGAGATCCACGATGGAGAATATCAACTTCGTAGAAGGCACAGCTTCGTTTTGCAGCAGAACCCATTGCCGCAGCGCTCCTAAGTAATTGCCCAAGTGAGGGACTCCGGTGGGTTGGATGCCTGAGAAAATGATGCGGTCATTCGAAGCGGATGCGCTTTTGGTGGTTGAGGCATTTCGCCGACACTGTCGCGGACAGCGTGAACGGGAGGGGTTCAATTGTCGGTACAATAATCTAGAGGCATTTCGCACGGAATACTCCGGATGTGCCCGCTGGAATATAGCGGACATATCTTGATTTTTTTGCGATCAATTGGAGCTCATGCGGAGAAGTTGCTGTTAGGTGGTGTAAAGATTCCGCGGCCACCGAGCCGCAAAATTGCCTCACGTGCTCCAAGGAATGCGGCGGCCTTGTCACCTAGCAGACATTCCATACGGTATACGGAGTAGAGTGGTAGGCAATGCCCACCTTAACAGGGACCATTCTTTATTCTGGGAGTTTATGAGTACATAGAGCTGTCCTGTACGGACTAGGCCTACACATTTTCTTGGGAGGGGGAGAGGAATGGCACGCCCGCAGGTTTATGGTTTGTAGGTTTGAATTTATAATTTTTATAGTACACAAGCAGGAATGAAATAAAGAAATGGCCCAATGATATACAAGCTCCATGCATGTAAAAACCCCTTGAAAGTTCCCGAATCTCAGCGGCTATTGTTATTCATAAATTTCCTTCTGTCTATCAAATCAGCAACCGACTCCGCTTGCTCAAATCCTTTCTTGCTAGAACCGAAGTTGGCAAGTTTCTCCTCAATTGAGCTGTCCAACTCAGCCGCCATATCATCCATCGATTTCCCAACGCCTAGAAATTTTAATTTAATTAGGATTGTGTTACATGTTACAGCCATATCGCGGGAGAGCTGGGGAAGCCTCATACCTATTGGACTATGCTCCCAAACATTCGCCTTCATACCAACACCATGGAATGCATGTTTTCGTAGAAACGCCAACCACATCTCAACGTTATCAGGATGGGCATCCTTAATCTGAATTAATCGACGAAGCGTTACTCTCTCGAAATTCTCCTGGGACTTCTTGTGAGCGAAATTGCTTTTCAAGACAGTCCAGCGCTCTGTGATTCGTGGAAGAGGCGTAGGTCCGAAGGCGGGGAGCCTCAGGTAGTATGCCGCTCTGAGTGCAAAGTCGGCGAAGAACTCGACATGTCGTGCGCTGTATGATCGGAGCTGGAGGTCGCAGACCGGAAGGCCGAATCTTGCTTTTCGTCGCAGGGGCTTCAGGTATACGGCTTGCACGTTACGTGGTAGTCGGAATTTGGTGCCGATCTGGTCTAATCTCTCTGCCCTATAACAAAGTGAGAACAAGGTCCGAGATTGGCAAGGTCAAGCTGGGAGGAGCCTTTACCATTCCTTCGGGGTGCTGTCAAGAGGTGCGGACGGTACGCTGCAGGAAGGATAACCATTAGCCATTGGGAAGTTAGGTCAAATAATACGGTCTGATCCCGACCTTATTTCGCTAGAAACAGCAGTAGTGCTTGGATCCTGAGTGCTGGGAGAGCCGCTCTCCTGGGCCGGAGGATGTGAGGTTGAGATAGGTCGAAAAAGGCTGGATATCTGCAAGTTGGGTTAGGGATTGGCGGAAGAATGGAGCGGAAGACTCATATCACACACTTTTAGCCGTTTATTGCTCCTCCATGCAGAGCGCATGGGATTTGCAGAAAACATATTGAGAGAAGAAGGAGGTCCTCCTGGTCCGACACTGATGGAGTTCGCGCCGCTCGACGTGATATCTGCCGTTGGCCATGATTTGATGCTAAAAAGTTCTTTGGAAAAGCTGTGTTATGTAAGCAGGTCTGCAACCGACCACCCAATCACAGCTCTGATTAAGGGGTACTTCATCTTACCAGCCGTTTACACGTATTTCGGAAGTACCGAAAGCCCGCCAACATTTGCTTCACCAATAATCTGTGCTTGGGCAGTTTGAGAGTGGAGGCAAGATAGAGTATCCATGGATTTTTTCTTCATTTTCGTCCCCAAATGTAAATGATTAATGTTCCTGCTGGCAACGGCATTAATCCATTGAGAATCTTCTGGCGCAGTCACCGGCAGAACTGGGGCGGCGGGCTCCGACGAGATGGATGTGGGTAAATGATGAGGGCATATTCGCCATGGATTTCCCACCATCTTCTTGAAAGATGTTCTTTTCTCCATTAAATTTTACTCTTCCATTTCTTTTCTACTTCTTATAAGCATCTGTTGTTGGAACCTATTTCTTGGTACGAAGCATAATCTACCACATCTTTAAGCTGCAATCTTCGATTTCAAAATCCCAAACTGTTCAGCCCACCTTCCCCTACACTTCCTATAACAACAACTACCGTAGATATCCCAAAGAATACAAAACATGGGCGAGCAATCTATCTTCCAACAAGTGCAGGAAACCTGCGCCTATCTGCGTGAGCGTTTGCCCGCCGAACTTCAAAAGCCCCGATTTGCGATAATCTGCGGATCGGGCCTGGGCGGACTTGCATCGTCGGTGGGCAAGAGTCCCAGAGCTGAATTTGAATATGGATCGATTCCGCATTTCCCCATTTCAACAGGTAACGACTCGCTGCTTTTCCTATATATATTAATAATTAGCTATCTATTCATACGTATCAACGATGATGAATGCTAATTCCCTTGCATAGTCCCCGGCCATATTGGCAAACTCGTCTTCGGCACTCTTGGGACAGGTATCCCTGGAGTGCTGATGGTTGGTCGATCACAGTACGTTTGTGATAGCAAGAATTACTTCTCCCTGATTTATTTGATTTTGATACCTAATTTGCTTGGCAACAGCTATTATGAAGGGCATGCAGTGGATAAAGTCACGTTCCCCGTCCGACTCTTCAAGTTACTAGGAATTGAAGTGATCATTGGTGAGAATTATCCTTCCTCATTATATTATTATAGTTTACTGCTAGCCCTTATACTGGATAAACTATTTGCTCATATCCAATAAATTCAGTCACAAATGCATCAGGAGGATTGAATCCTGAATACGAAGTTGGGGATATAGTAGTGCTAAATGATGTATGGCTCCATTGTGTTTCGGTTATAAACAGACATTACAAGCCAGGGAAGCTGACGTTGTGATAGCATATTTTTCTTGCCGGCCTTGCTGGAACACATCCACTCCGTGGCCCGAATGAAGAAGAATTCGGTGTTCGGTTTCCTGCTTTGTCGGATGCCTATGACATTGGGCTACGCCGGGCTATCCACCACGTTTGGGGGAAAGTGATAGAGGCAGAAAATAAAAGACGGCTGCATGAGGGTGTCTATGCATTTGTTGGGGGGCCAAGGTAAGAGATAAAAAGATTTGTGATAAATATATATCTTTACCAGCCGACGCAATGCTGACCAGTAACAAAGCTATGAGACGAGGGCTGAATGCCGATTATTGAGACAGCTAGGTGCAGACCTCGTGGGGATGTCAACGGTTCCTGAGATTATAGTCGCACGGCACTGCGGGATTAAGGTACTCGCACTAAGCCTGGTGACGAATAAAGCGGTCTTGGCTCCAGTCCCGCGTGGAGACGACAGGCTTTTGGAACATTCGACAGTGAAGGAGCTCGACACCATCATCGAGGAGGGCAAGGCGACGCATGAGGAAGTTCTTGAGGCGGGCCGGCTTGCGGCTGTAGATATGCAGGTACGTGTAGCAGCTTATCCTTCGCTTTGCTACTGTAACGTTGCATTGCTGATCGTTGCGGTGTGCGATAGACCCTGGTAGAGCGGGCACTGGTAGATATTTTCGCGGCTGCCGAAAATTAAATTAGATTGTCGGCTTTATATCGACCCGGTCTGATCGAGTTGGATATCGAAGTGTGGTAGAGATTTGGCTATCTCCTTGAGGATCGGCGGGTGTTCGAACTACCTAGGTAGCTTCTGCATAAAATTTCCAGTAGAGTCATGAATAGTATTTCAACCAAACTTGCTCCCCTTCGTACGCTTGGCTTTAACAGCTTTGTAGTGGGCTGTCTTTCCACTCGTTTTGGCGGCCTGGATATCTTCATATTTTCGACGGAAGCGGCCGCTCTCTTTCTCGGTCGCCATAGCTTCTTCCACGAAGGTTCGTTTCCGTAGTTTCTTGGGGATCCGAGCGCTAAAGAACTCAGTAGGGCCTTCTATAATGGTACCGACTTGAGAATATTCCGGCACTTTCGCTTTGCTGTTATCTTTCTTGTAGTGCCGGTGAGGGTCGAGCACCGGTCTCATTCGGAGAAGCTGGAGATCCTTTTTCAGTTCCGGAGTGAGATTTGTCTTGGGTAGGTTGAACCAGTCAGATCCTGCGGTTGGCTTCTCCTTTGGCTAATAAATAGGGAGTCAGTACATTTCCCTCTCAAAATTGAAACTAAAAACTTAGAAAAGAATAATGGTGTTCAGAGTAACTATGAATAAAAAGGACTTTCACGGAAGCAGCGTAGCCCAAGACGGACTAGTAAAACTGCATCAAGCGCTATAAGCGGTAAAATATCTTCATCATAACACCTAGTCGAAGAAGCGCAAATGAAAGGTGTTGGAGTCGGGAGAAAGAAAAGAGCAGCTCACCTCCTTGCTTTTGGGATCAGCGACTTGGGGAATTGAACGTATGGTCTCGGAGAACTTTTTCTGCTCAGCAGTGATGGCCCGAGATTGGTCAAAGATAGCAACATCGTCTTGTTTGCGAATATAAGGCTGAACAGTTTGAGCGGAATCAAGCGCGGGAAGCCTTAAAAAAAACAATTGTTAGTCTCTGAGTGAACGCTTGAAAACGAAGAAACGAACGGCCAGCAACGACTATACCTTAGAGAGCTAGAAGCAGCTACTGCATCGACTGGAGAAGGCAAAGGGCCTTCGGAAGTCGAACGAAGGCGTGCCTCCGCCTCCAGGAGCAGATTCTGGATCTGTTCGTCTGACAAAATCTCCTCCTCTTGGGAAGCGGTGGTGGGTGTTTGCACAGACATATTGATGGCAAGGTCCACAAGGTCTTGCAGAGAATTGTAGTTTTATGCTTGATTCATTGTGAAGAAAGTGTTGTGTGAAGAAATGTATACATATCTCTCCCAGCGTTTCTTATTCAATTATTTATTGCACGGAGGAAAAAGTTGGAAGCGAAAGAAAGTTGTGGGAGGGAAAGCTTTTTATGGGCACGGCGCTAGCGTGGAAATATCTTGGCGCGGAGCTTTACAAGACTTTACGAAGGAAATAAATATATCGTGGAACTATCTCTACAGCAAATGAGAAATCTCCAGGAGGAGCCAGTATCCTGCTAAGCTCATCGGACGACTCAATATGCTGCTCGCGTTGCCTCCTCGGGAAACCTCATCGAGCGAGTGTCAGAAAGAGAGAACGATGGAGAGAGTCTCGGATAGCATAAAATGATCTGATAGCTGAACTGGATATAGTCATGCCGCTGAATTACCTCCTATCATTCAATATCACTTCATAGCTCCTGTTCGAGCTTGGTGAGCGTTGACGGGTTGAGTATTGTTTCTGTTTCAACAGATATCTCTTCATCTCTTCCTACCTATGTTTAGTAGTAGTGGAAGAGGAAGAGGAAGAAGACCACGATAATATCCCCTTCCGAAAGAAATTATTTAAAGAGTACGGAGTAGTCCTACATGAACTATCCTCTCCTTGCGCCACTAACCACTTTGATGTCCCGCAGCTGGGCTTTATATAGCCTGACAATCGAGGCGAAGGAATTGCGGCAGCCCAACCAACCATGGACCATGCGTGAGGAGTGCGAGAGAGCAGCAGGTTGAATTGGCTGTCCTCCAGGAGTTAGCTGGCACCGAGCGAACGAATCATGATTGACGGGGATTTTCCTGTACCTGAGATGACTTGTCATGGACACCCAATCTGCAGTTTCAGCCAACGAGATCCCAGGAAGCGGGCTTCGAACCAGGGCCAGCAGCGCGCCCTGAGGTGTCGGTGGTGCCCAATTGGCTTGGGTTGCTCATCGTCAACAAAAGCTTAAATATAGAAATAGTAGAGATGGATGACAGGAGAAGGTAAAAAAAGTGTACTCGTATTACATAGTAGCGATAGTTAGCCAGAGTAAAAGCAGTTAAAAGAAATATAGGATAAAAAGAGAATACTGGAGAGATCCGCGCTGAAAATCACCAGTGTAGTAAAAATATATTGACTGCCATCGTTTAGTTACCGCCAAACCGCGCCATCACCGCCATCACCGCCATCTGCCATCGCTCGCAGTCGCGTTTCACAATCACATCCAACTCACATTCCGCCGGCTCATCCCCCCCCCAGAAACCTCGTCACCATCCTTTCTCCTCTCTTCTCTTCTGATAGTGAAAAGCCTCTGCCTCTGCCCTGTAGCCAGCTATCTATCCTCCTCTTCTGCTCCTAATAATAACCTTCTGCCTACCCCCATCATCTCCCTCGCCGTCTGCGCTCTCCCGCATTTTACCTATCCATCCAAGCATCCCAGCAACGCCGTCTCGACCGATAGCCCTCCAGCTTTCAAAGCTCTTGTTGTTCCTCCAGCGCCGACCCGCTCTCGAGTATATCCTCCAAAATGGATCCAACACAATCAGGCAGAGCCCAGCATGGTCGCGCAGAGCCGGAATATGACATCAGGAACGGGGGCCATTACGGTACGTAGCCGCGTTCGTTTTTTATCTCAACCTCCATGCCCTAGATCAAACCCTGGTTTAAGGAACCGGGTACATTTGCCATTGTGGGGTTTCTTGTTTTGATGTTTTGAAATGAAGTTAAGACGAGAGAATGAGATTGCTTTTATAGAATGTCTATAATCTATCTTATTTACGGTAACTAACAGCTGTGTAACATGTCTGCAGGAGCCAGCGCTGCGGTATGGTGATATCTCTTTCTGCCAATTAGTTTAGATGACAAACAACAGCGCCATTGTTTTCGTCCATCCGTTCATCCTTGACATTACACAATATACATATAGGTCGCTTGGACACGCTTGGAGCAACTACTGACATTGCGCGTTTTCAAAACAACCAGCTCTCCGCTCAAGGATATGCGCCAGTACCCGAACTCTACACAGGATCATGGGCCAACGTGAGTAGGATCCCGATTTGTTTCAGATCGCCCTTCGCGTTGCCTGCCAATCCAACAAGCGTTCGCGTTCATTTGGCTAACCCAGATTGCACTCTTTCTTTCCCGTTGCAGGTCAGCCAAGGTCTCCAGGGCAATTCGCGCGATATCCTCACGACCTACTGGCAGCATACGATAAACCATCTCGAGTCCGACAACCATGACTACAAAATCCACCAATTGCCCCTGGCCCGGATAAAGAAAGTAATGAAAGCGGACCCAGAAGTGAAGATGATCTCAGCAGAAGCCCCAATCCTATTCGCCAAGGGCTGCGACATCTTCATAACGGAGCTGACCATGCGCGCCTGGATACATGCCGAGGACAACAAACGACGAACCCTCCAACGATCAGACATTGCCGCCGCCCTCTCCAAATCAGACATGTTCGATTTCCTCATCGACATCGTCCCGCGCGAGGAGGCCACACCCCACAAACGGTCCGCGCAGACTGCTTCCACAGCGGCCACCGCCCCGCCACCGCCCAACGCGCCCGGCCAACTCCCGCCACAATCGCAGCCAGGCGTCCAGCACCCGCAACACCACATGGGCCCTCCAGACTACGGCTCCCTTGGGCAGCATCCAATGGGCCAGGAGCAGGATTACCGCCAGCCGCAGATGTACGGAGGAGCAGTCCAATCGGACCAGGGATATGGCCAGCCGCAGCCGCAGATGTTCGAGAATATGTATGCGCCGTACCCGCATATTCCTCCACAACAGGTCCGTACATCTCCCACTTCTCACGGCCTATCTAAATACTTTTCTCACGCCCATGCTGTTTATTTCTGTTCTCGTGTCTTTTGACAAAGTCGAGCGATATGCTAACTGAAAATATTAACATCCACACATATAGTGAGAGTGCAATAAATGGTACGAGTGTTTTTGTTTTGAAATAATAATGAATGGCGGAGCGAGCCGCCGGAATTAATATCAAAAAAAAAATATCAGTAAAAAGAAAGAAACAAAAATATCTAATAAAAAAAAACCCCACCACTGCTGCCAAAGGCGTAACGACTACTTGAGTTCATTCCCCCCCCATATCTTACAGATGAAAGGAGGGATTAGGAGTTTTCTTCAGGGTTCTTCTGTTCTTTTTTCCTCTTTTTGCTGAAGGACGGGTAGGGTAGGCAACGAAGGGACGGAAGGGTATTTTTGGAAAGCGAGGGAACGCAAAGGGTTATAATGGAGTTCGTTGGTTTGGTTTCATTTCATATATTTGGTATACATATCTATAGCTATATACTCCGTACAATGGGTGTCCTTGCTCGGTTGTTCTTTCGTTTTTAATTTGTGCGATTTGCCCCCCGTGTGCAACTTGTTCCTGTTCCAGTGTCACTTGTTTCATGAAAGGTGATAGATAAAATGCCCTTTGGGGAGTCCTCGTGGTATGTATCGCTTGTTGTAGGCTGGTTAGGAACCCCCATTTGTATCCGGTGAGCGTTGCACGTACGCTGTATATCTTGAATAATTTCGGGTCGATATTAGAGTTCCTAATCTTCATTATTGATATGGACCCGCCAAAAGAAGCCATATGGCGGCTTTGAAAAATAATGTGGCCCCGGTTACAGTAACAGGGGGGAATGTGCTTGGTTGACTGATTGACATATCACCACCCATCTCCTTCCCAACTTCAACTGCACCATCATTTTCCTCATTTCTCAAGTTGCGTTTTGCAAATAACTAAGACAGACAGCACCCTGTAACTCCCCACCCCCTTAAATTATATTATCCATCCATGGCGGGAGCTTCCCCTTCTAATCAGCCAACTACTTCATCCCGAACCTCGTCGACAGCGCGCTGAATTTATCCTGCTTCTGCGGACTGTGGGCCGTGGCAACAAGCCTACGATAGAGATTTCGTCATCGTTAGCACTGCCATCCAAACAACAACCTTTAAAAATGAGAAAAGAAAAGGGAAACATACTTCTCCAACAAAATCGGCCCATTCATCGCATCAACGCGCCCATATTTCTTATTCCGCGTCGCGATGTCGTAGAACTCATCCGTGTTTTCAGCCTGCAGCAGCTGGACGGTCTGCTGGAGCTCGTCGAGGTTTTCGCGCAGGATGGGCACGCCGAGGCTATCGACGAATTGGGTTAGGTAGTCGACGTCTCGCGCGAGGGCGGCGACGCCGTTGGGGTTTATCTTTTTCACGTCGGGCGAGAGGGGGAGGGCCTTTTGTTATGAAGGAATTGCGATTAGTCGTTAACATAGATATATAAATTTGTTTTTGTAAAAAAGAAAAAAAAAGGGGGGGGGGGGGGGGGGGAACAAAAATGATAAATGATGGGTTGCGTACCAATACCATATTTGCCGCATGGCTCAACGCATCAAAATAAATCAACTCCTTAATCTCCGTGGGCAGCCCCAACAACGTCGAATTCATAATATTCGACAAAAACCTCGTCAGCGTCTGCATGTAATTACTGGGTTCTCGCTGCGGCACGGGCGACGTCCAGTCATACTCCGCCGTCTCGATCAAGTCGTCGATTTTCGAATTCACAACTTCGAAAATCCGCTTTTCGGCAGCTTTCTTGTTACTGCGGAATTTCTCCGTGGCATTTAGGGTTATGGCGGCACCTGCTGAACTGGAGTTGGGCGACCGTGCGGCCGCCAGGAGCAGCTCTAGCTCCTGGCACGCTACTTCAAAGTGCTCGAGGTTTATGAGGATTTGCACGATTTGGCCTAGGTATTGTGAACCCAGGCGCTCGACGAGGGTTTCGCAGACTTTGTTGGAGAGGAGGGAGTCGAGGGACTTTGGTAGATGGGTTAGTAATCATATATGTATAAGACGTTGTGGGGTATGGTCTATATGTACCTCTCTCAGAGTCTCATCGATCATACTTGGGTGTTCGAAATCGTCGTTGGAGAAGAAATAGAATTGGTTGAGGAAATTCCGAATATCGATGCAACATAGCGGATACATTTGGGAGAATGGTAAAACACACGGGAATCTGAGAAAGAGTTAGCGGTTATCGCGGAAAGTAACATGTATATAGATGGTAGATGGATCCTACGTTTGCTCCTCGCGCGGCTTCTCGGGGGTATACCAGCTAACATTGAGGACTTTGTCGTATTCTTCAATATTTTGAATCGGCATCGGCATGTAGTCGTCGGTTGACACAATCTAGGACGGTTGTTAATATTTTATGACACGCAGGGGAAGGCGAAATCCATATCGAATCTATACATACCTCTTGGAAATCATCACTGAATCTCCTCTTGAGAAGTTCGGCATATTTCTCAAACAAGGTTATGAGGAAGTTATCGAATACCCCAACAGGGAAGCCCCAGGTCTGTAGACAACAAATTGTCAGCATATACATGAACAATAACATTTAAGGGCACATGTCCATATTTCTATTAAAAGGGAAAAAAAGGTACTAGGTAACTCACATCCATAGCTTGCATGAGCAAGACGATCAAATTCTTAATTTTCAAGATATTTTCAGCATTGTCGACTGTATGGAGTGCCTTTGAGATCAAAGTAACGGCGCCTTGACACATGGAATCCCAAAGTTCGTCCACCTGTATAGGTAAAAAAAAAAAAATTAACAAATTAGTTAAAAGGTAAGGTCACGCTCCGCAGAAGCTCCCCCGACTTACATCAACAGGAGACCTAAGATTGGGAACCTTCTTCATAGTCGACCGCTCAACAATCGCAAATCCCGCAATCTCCTCTAGAAGCGTGTGCAAACTTGCGCCGTCTTCCTCCACAAGCGAAATCGACGGCGGGAGAATAAGCTCCTTCTGCCTCCTCCTCGTCATGGCGTATTCCACCCGAAACCTATCCATCTGCCCCAGCGACTGATGGATATGCAAACACTCGAACAGCGGCGTGAAATCCACCTGCAGGTCATCATTCTGCAGCAGATCGAATTCCTCATGCTCATCCGAGACAAGCTCCATGGCGGAATTCAAGCGGAACTGGCGGAAATACGGGTTGAGCTCCGCGCGTTCCTTCAGCCTCGTCTTGCGCAGGTCGGTATGGTACAGCGCAATCTCGCCGAGGTATTGCGACATTTCGCGAATGCGGTACAGCCATGTGTTCAGGTCCGCCATGACGGCCTCCGCAATGGCCTTTTGGGTGGCCGGCACGGAGCGCTGGATCATCTCTGCGATTTTATACTGCGTGACGCCCCGCAGGTGGACATTCTGCAGCTCATCCAGGGCGCGTAGGGCGGCGTAGTGGTTCTTCTTCGCCAGCAGATCATTGACCTGGTTCACCAGGCGCAGCACCTCCAGACAATCCTGCAGGGCGCGCGAGGTCTCATCGATATTCTGGCGGTGGCTGCGGGATTCCACGAGGGCCTTCTTCTGCTCAGCCAGGCGCTCGGTGCTTGCCTGGATGGATTGGTTGAGGTCTAAGATTTCGGAGGTTAGGTTGACGGTGCCTTCGCGGACGCGGAGCAGCTGGTTCACGGAAGCGACGAACTCCTGGTGGCTCGAGTTGCAGGCCTTCTCGATGTCTGACTCGCGGTCATTGGCGAATTTGGAGAGAGATTGGAGGAGTTGGGAGGTTTTGTTCCCGCGGCTGTATTCGCGGATAGAGGGGATGAGTTGGTCGAGGTAGTCGGTGTCTGAGGGGGAGATGACGATCTATACATAGTACATCGCAGCGAAGTGTTGGTTAGAATTTATTTTGACTATATATAAATATATATATATATAGAGAGAGAGAGAGAGAGAGAGAGAGAGAGAGAGAGAAAGATAGAGCAGTGTATACGCACCTGATTGAGAATATAGGAGGGGTCTCTTTGTGAGGGGATCGCGGCAGGCATGGCTGCGGAATAACGTCAGGTTGGTATACAGCGAGGGTTTGAATAAATGATGAAAGATGGAAGAGAGGTAATATATATGGTCATTAGATCATGATGAAGCAATCAAACAAGGAACTGGCAGAAATAAGCAATAAGGGGTATCTACAAGGTGTGATATGAGACATGACATATTGGAGTTTCATCATGGATTGTCTGATCGATGGCCTGGAGGGCGGTGAAGGGCAGATCGCGGCTCCGCGCCAATGACACGCCACACAGCCGGCAGAATCACGCCTTATATTCAAGTGGATATATACATGTATATATATAGATGAAATCCATAGATCTGTCCGAGTTCCTCAGCTTCAACTAGGTAGGTAGATGCTCTAGCTACCGTACTATCAATAGCTGTCAGAAATACAATAGCTCAGGATATGCTCTTATCCGCGGTGGGCTGCTTGATGGCTTGGCCCTGAGTACTACTTATTCCTCCGCCATTTGTATAGCTGGGCTCTGGCTATACAAAGATCTTCAAGAAAAGGGGAAATCCGAATGAAATGCCTCTTTATGACATTGTTTGCTGCCAGCATCTGGTTTCTCCTCTATTCTTGCCATTTGTGATTGTTCTACATTCACAAGTGCAGGAGTACAGGCATCAGCTCACTGTATCATGAATCAGTCTCTTCTTGTGTTCTCCTATGTGAAGAGGGACTTGTGGGCTATACAATTCTCCTTCTTCTTCTTCTTCTTCTTCTTCTTCTTCTTCTTCTTCAGGTATATATATAATATATACATGAAGAAGTCTGATCTTGCCAGATATCAAGATCCTTTCTCTGCTCTGACTGAGACTCAGACGAGGACAATGTCATGGATATTCCCAGGGCCATTCACTGCACGCTCAGTATTCACTCATGATATACTCATATACTCATATATAGATACTCTCATATTCTTCCTCCTCCTCTTCTTCTATCCCATACCCCGCTTCTCATCATTCCTGTTCCCCTCCTGATGTCCTTGTTCTCTTCTGGTTTATCCCTCTGTTTCCCTCCATTTCCCTCTTTTGTCCCTGCTCTGTATCCCCAGATATCCTGATCCCCCGAGTGTCTCCTCACAGCTCTTCACCATCCAGCTCCCATACCGCACTCTGCCGGCGTGTGTATTCACTGTTCCCATCCCAACCTCCTCCCCTCCCCTCTTCTGTCTCCCTGTCTCCCCAGCCTTCTTCTGTTTTGTTTCTCGCCATTCCTCTCTCTTCTCCCCGTCTCTATCTCTCCCTCCCCCAAGTCTTCCAGTCTTCCGTATATCTCTTAGGTCTATATCTTTTCCATCTACCCGCTTTTTTGTCATCGTATATCTTTCCAATACCAAATAGCAATACCAATATCGTCAACGAATAACAACTGTCTCTCTGCTTCTCTCTCTCTCTCTCTCTCTCTATCTCTCTCTCCCACCAGCTCGATCCTCCAGGTGCGTTTTCTTGCCCTGCTTCAGCTTCTCCTCGCTTCTCCTTCGCTTCCTCTCTGTTTCTTCCTCGTAGCAACACACTCCTCCTCCTCCTCCTCCTCTGACCACATCCATCATAGCCAACACAAAACCATCACCGCCACTCATCCCTTTATCTTGGTTGATTGATTGATTTCTCGCTCCAAGCAAGCATGAGAGGCAACGCATCTTCTGCGGTTGCAAGCAGCCCTCGCTCCTCAGACGAGGCGGCGTCTCGCAACGGCTCCCCGGAGACAAAACTCACGGCCTTCTCCCCTGAAGACCTCCGTCTCAAGTCCCGCTTCGAGTCCGGAAGGGCGTTTTGTGGTCCTGACGAGAATCACCGTCCTTTCTATTCCATGTAAGTAGAAGACCTTGTTATTCCTCAGAAACGGGGGAAAAATGGAGGGACAAAGCATGTTAACCCTGCCTAGCAATAATGGACTGGGCCATCATCAGGGTCAAGATCCCTTCTTGTCCACTCCCTCTTCTGCTGGTCGCGCCCAGCTGTCTCCCACGGCGTCCAGCTTTACCCCGTCTGGGTTCAGCGTGAATCCCTTTGGAATTTCTGCCCGTTCAGTGTTCCCTGGCGATCATCAGCAACAGCCTATGCCAAAAGGCTACTTGGCTGCCACTTCGGAGCCTGATGCCGCTCATGATGCCAGCGACGTCTTTGGGACGCGCTCAAACCTTCGCCTCTCGGGCTTTGGACCCATCGGGAAGGGAAAGTTGGTTAAAAGCCCGCTTCCCATGATGTTTGCCCACCTGGGGAAGTTCGATGGCGAAAATCGCAACCGTTCTTTCGCTGTTGATGGTGTCCCTGCAAACCTCCCCTATCTCACTCTGGCTGAGGTTTTCAACGTAAGTAAAAGCTTCCGTAGATCTCATCTTGAGAACCCCTAGTGTACCAATGGCGATTAATGGCAATTCCCCAAATAGCGTCGCGAATTCGGGACTCTCAAGGGCCCTGTGTTCACCGAACTCAACTCCGCCGGGTGCATCTATGTGGGCTTCACAGATATTCGTGATGCCAGAAACGCCTCCGAAAAAGTTAGACGTCTTCATCCGGAATGGCGTATCCGCCCCTTGACCGCACGGGAATATGCCCAGAAGTTCGACCCAGCCAACGCTGATCTAGTTTCCGATTTCGAAGGCCATGTTTTTGCCTCTGTCTACTATGACGGCTCGAACCCTGCTCTGGATGCCCGTGTCGTGTCGCACTCGTTCAAGGATCTCTTGGAGACCTTTGGCGATATCAAAGCTTTCCATGGCATGCCAACTACCCAAGGAAACGTTGATGAGTTTTTGATCGAGTTCTTCGATACTCGTGCTGCTGATAATGTCGTTTCGACCTTGAATGGCACGTCTGTGGACGTAAGTACATTTCCCTTCCCTTGCCACAACATTGCCCTGTTCGCTGAAAAAAACTCATCCCTTGTTTAGGAATGCGTTCTGGAGCTTAAACTCCACAAACCGGACATGGTAGAGCCGCAAACTCCTCGCCATGGACCTTTCGAATCCAGAGACGTGTTCCCTTCTTCGGATATGTCGAACAAGCGGCTATACAGTCGTCGATCCATGACTCAAATTTCCTCGAGTCCATACCATGAACTTAGCCCTACTGGCCGCTCTATCATTCCGATTGATGACCACGTCTCAGCTATGGGCTGGATGCCAAAGCCCGACGATAGCTTTGGCTTCCGTCCTCGTCATGAGCTTAGTCGCCATAGCGATCCTCGCTCGAACAATCAGAACTTCGTCGACATCGAACGCATCCGCTGTGGCGTCGATGTCCGCACTACGGTTGGTTTCGTCTTTGCCTCTTGCTTTGTTTTATTTTGGCGATTGCTAACCTTTCATTGCCAGATTATGCTTCGCAACATTCCAAACAAGATTGACCAAGTACGTCCTGATTCCATACTCCGCTCGTGATAGCGATCATCGTGTTATTAACACAATTGCCCTAGGCCATGCTGAAGGATATCGTCGACGAAACTAGCCATGGCAAATACGATTTCATGTATTTGCGTATTGGTAAGTCTATCTCTCTCTGGATCCCTGCTGTGTTTTCCTAGTACTTACAATGGCCTCGCAGATTTCGCAAATAACTGCAAGTTAGTTACCAAATAACACACCCACCCGCCTGCTTCCCTCATAGCTTCGTGGTTTACATTCTAATGCGTACTTTCGTATATAGTGTCGGCTATGCGTTTATCAATTTTGAGGATGTGAGTATATCACCGCCAAATGAGCTCGATTTGCATCCATGCTAACATTCCATTATTAGCCAATTGATATCATTGATGTAGGGCTTTCTATCTTCCCTTCTCGAATCCGGATAAGCGTACTTACTTTTCCCTCCATTCTATATAGTTTGCCAAAGCTCGTGCGGGTCATACATGGTATGTTTTTAATCCGTAACTTGGATAGTGGAGAAGCCAGCTCTGATGCTAACTGATTCAAAAAGGAATTGCTTCAACAGCGATAAAGTTGCGGAAATATCCTACGCCAGTAAGTTAAATCATTTCTTTCCTTAGTCCTTTTCGCGACCCTTTTTTCTTCAGTTGCGTTGGAAGTTCCGTGTATGCTGAGGTTTTCACCATTTAGCCATCCAAGGAAAGGACTGCCTGGTCCAAAAATTCCGCAACAGCTCCGTGATGCTTGAACATCCTTCCTTCCGTCCAAAGGTAAGAGCCCTCCCTAGAAGTTTCTCTAAAAAAGAGAGAGAAAAGATAGCTGACCCTGTCGCTCTTCAGATTTTCCACACCGGCACCGGACCCCTGGCTGGTTCTGAAGATCGTTTCCCAGGCCCAGACAACCCGTCGAAAATGCGTCGCAGCGTCGAAAACGCAGAGCACGTCGGTATGTATTCATTCATCCCCCGGCTCCTTTCTCTCCACACACACAAGTTCCCTCATCCGCTTCTCCCCCATAGGGATCAATTGGAAAGCAACCTGTGCACTAACCCAAATGAATCCCAGGCCTTTTCGCACCTCGTGTCGGCCAGCAATATCGGGACGAGCAGCGTCGTCGCCGCTCCCAGTTCGACCGCGGGACCAGCGCCGCTGAGCGTGAGGCGTATTACGTCCGTTCGTCCAGCACCTTCACGCCTAGACGTGGCGCATTGAATGCAAACGGGAACGGTGGCGTGATGCTCCCGACGATGATGATGTCTCCGTGCTATGAGGGTCCCGTCTCTGGCGCTGGTGGTGATGGTGGAGCTCGGGCTTCTTGAGCAATAATGGGAGAAGGGATGATACATGGTCGTTTTATGCGTACTTGTGCGTCTGTGGGTGTGTAATCGATTGGCCAATGGAAGGGAAGGAAAGGAAAGTATCCATTTTCGCTTTGTTTCTTCATTTTTGTCTTTTTTTTTTTTTGCCTGATTCGAATGGGGTTTTTTGTGTGTTTATTTTTTATTTTTTTTGTTTTGTCCTTCCACTGGATTCCGATAATATCTCCCCCTCCCCGCCACCCTTCAGCACCAGCAGGGTGTGCTGTCTGGATTTGCGCTGTGTATGGCTGGTCAATCAGTAACTTAGTTTTTTTTTCAGTTTTGCCCTTTTCCTTTTGTGCCATATTCACACTCTCGCTCTCCTCCCTCCCGTCCGCTCTCGAACCCTACCCCCCCTCGTTGTTTGGTCAACGATTAGCCTTCAAGAGAAAGTTCCCGGAAACGAGAGGAGGAAGGGAGCGGTATACAGAGGAGAGAGATGGAAAGCCAATTCAATCAATGGCCTTACCGACAGGCATCGGGAAAATAAACACGCAAAAAAAAAAAGGGAAAAGCCCTCTTTTTTATAATCCATCTTGCTCTCTATACCCATTCTTCAACTTTGGGCTTGGGTAAAAAAAAACCCATCAATCGACAGGCAGGCTGTTTGGTTTGGTTTGATCCTTTTTCTCAAGAAGAAGAAAAAGGAGTCCAGGCGTGTGTTGTTGGGTTCTTGTTGGTTTGCTGGAATGGAACTTAGTTGAGTTGGGCTTTTATTTACCCTTTTTTTTGTGTTTTTCTTTCCCCCCTTTTTGCTAGTGCTTGTGTTTGTGCTCGTGCTCGCGCTCATTCTCGTGTTCTGCTCGGTTGTGTTATTTCTGTTTCTTTGTTCGACGAGTTCTGGGTTTGACACGACCCGGTTGCAGTGGGGAACAACTAATTAATCTACCTGTTGAAAATGGGACAGATAAGAAGAGGTGGATTTTTTTTCCTTTTTCTTCTTCTTTCAGTTTCTTTGATTTTTTCTTTGATTTTTTCTACCTTTCTTGCCACCAGATTCTCTCCTTTATTAACTAGGTGATCTGCTTACCCATGTACTTTAGTCTTATGTATGTAGTTATTGTACGTACTTTCAACTACACAATCACAGATGGTTCTTGTGTCTGAAAAATCCTCCCATCTCTTGAGGCGTCCCTTCGAGGCAAGGTTGCTTTTTGCAAAAGTGCAGAGTCGAATGAATTGGGGATCAGGCCGGCGTAGCATGTCATAGCGGTAGTTATCAAATTCATTTCTCGATAAAAGGAAGTGGGGAGGCCACGGCCGTGCTTTGGCTGCTGCGCTTGGACGTAGACGTTGCGTTTGTCGGGCCAATAAGCAGTTAGTTCAGACCGATAAAGTTTTGATGGGCGCATAATTTTCAAACCTTCGCGCCTAAAAAAAAGCTTAGTAGCCACCTCGGCCATTTAACTTACACCAGCAGGCAAGTTAACACCGCCAACCAATGTCCAGTCCATGTCCATGCATGCTCTAGAGGCACGGAAACTAAAAATGCGACTGTGCCTGGCTCCCATCCTCCTCTAAGGAGAGGGGAGAATTCTTTTTTTTTAAAAAAAAAAATAGCCAGAAAACCAGCAAAACCTCTCCCTGTTTCCGAAAGAAAATGTAACGGTCGATATATATAAGAAAAGAACAAGCAACAAAGTACATCCATCCATTTCCCAAGAAAAAAAAGAAGAAAAAAAAACAAAATCATGCCCCCACCAACCCACAAAAACCAGCAAACCGCGCTCCCCCAATCCTCCACTCTCAAACCCATCCACATAACCCTCCACCTCCTCCACCACCGCAACAAGAACCAACACCGCCCCACGAAATGGTGGAAATGGCTGGCGATGCTCAAGCGGTCGATGGGCGCATTGCTCAGGGCCGTTAGGAGGTGGGAATGGGAGTGGGATGAAGGGAATGGTGATGGGGACGGTGGCGTGAGGGCCAAGGTGCTGGAGATGATGCGGTATATGCATGTTTTTGTTGTGCCGAGGTGTTTTGTGTGAGTATGGAGTGGCCTTTTTGTTTTCCTTATGATTCTCCTTTGCCTGTTTTTTAAGTGTGGGGGAGCGTGTTCTGCTGGAGTATTCCAGTATGTCTTTCTGTTGATGATTTCAGCTCTGCCTTTTCCTTTTCTACTTCCGCTCCCACTGCTTTTCATTCCCTGTTATACGACCCCCGTCTTTCCCTGTTTTTCCTGCATTTTGTATATCCCCTTGAAGTTTTTTTTTTTTAAAGAGTATTGTTAGTTTCTAACACCCTAGAACAGCGCCTTCTCTACCATCGTTGCGGATACGCAATTCTCCGCTCTGGGCGTCGTCCTTCTCGCGGTTCTAGCCCAAGCTGCACAGGCAGTCGCACCAGCAGAGAACTATCAAAAGGAACCCGACACCAATACTGGAACCAACGCGACTTTAGTTCCTACCACTATCACTGGTGCCACCGCTGTTGTACCCGCCAATGACGAGGAGAATGTTGATGTTGATGTTGGGGAGGTGGTGAAGAGATCGCTTTACCCCCCCAGCTTGGCGGTGGATTCTGCTGCTAGTGGTGAGAAAAGGGGGAGGCAGGAGAAGGGGGACGCTAGTAGACTCAAAGGAGAGAGCGAGGGGAAGAGTCCTCTGATTTTAGATGCTGCTGGAGAAGAGCGGGAGGCGGGGATGGTAGAGAAGTCGAAGCGGGAGAGTTCACTGCCGCGGCTGGGTGGGGATGGGGATGGGGAGGAGGATGAGGAGGAAGGAGGCGAGCGGCAGAAGAGGAGGAAACTTAAGACGAAGCGAAAGAAAAAGCGGAGGGATGCGATTGATGATATTTTTGGAGGGTTGTGATAAAGGACGATTGGAATTTGGTTCTTCTTTGGGATCCGGGTGTTTTGGACAGGAAAATGGGAAAATGGCGTTTTGTGTTCATTTATTTTTGTTTTCTATTTTGTATGATACCAGGAATATATTTGTATTTCCAAAACTATCTATATCTCTACATGCGTGTATTTTCTACACATATATTATAAAATCTTATCTAACAAATCGACACGAGTATGACATCTCCAAGGAGAAAATTGACAGCCAGATGATGCACTAAACTCCAAGCCATGAGATACAGAAACTTGGGGGAGAAAACCGTCCATATGAAGAGATGAGTACGCAGCACGGTGCAAGCCACCGCCACCGCCAACAGGCTCGTCGTGACAAAGAAGGTAAGCAATGCCAAATGGTTACCACGGCGGCGGCGACTGGCAGTCGAAGTGGGTCCGTCGTCACCGATGAACAGCGAGTTAGTCGAGAAAACCCACCAAATCGGGCCGGCCCAGTTGCCGATAAATGTCAGAATACCGACGAGGACGACATTGTAGTCGCTGATGCCGTTGTAGGCATTTGAGAGGTCAATAGAGGCGATTGAGTTGGAGCCGCCCATAGCGAAAAATGTTGCGTATTGCAGTATTAGCGAGGTAATAGTTATTTCATCGCCGGTCAGCTTCATGGAGGAGAGGGCCCAATGCTGAAGGCGGAGGACGAGGTAGAGTGGGATATTAGTTGATTTTGATTGAGTGACCAGGAAAAGGCTCACAACGTCGTGGAGATCCGCCGAGAATTTCACGCTCGTGAGTGTGCTATTTAGCATTTTTGGGAGGCGGGTATTATGCTGGTTGCGGATTTTGAGGAGGAATGCCTTGAGAGCTCGTTTCCGTTGGATCTCTGTATATATCACGTACGACAGGGCTATGGCAATGCCAGTGAACACGATTCTGGCTTGGGCAATAACGGAAACCCCGGCAACGCTTTCTATCAGCTGGTTTAATATTAAGGTCTCTTGGAGGAGTTCCGGGGAATCTGCAGAAGTAAATGTGAGCTTAAACAAAAATGCGAAGCTGGCTAAGATCGGGAAGAAAAGTCGTGAGAATGAGGCGGGTCCGGCTGAAGTGGTGCGTCGGACCATTCTTTGGCAGATATCAGTGTATGTTAGGAGAATCAGTATCCAAAGAATATTCGTATGGTTCGGGAAAAAAGTTCTCGCTATATCGGGTTCTGCAGCAAATTTCTGGCCCGTTTGATTCCATCGTCGCATAATTCGCGATGAGACAGCGAAGATCAAACAACCCCAAATCTGAACAGATTTAGATGAAGCTTTCCCACCATCGCGATCGCTGCCTTTTCCCCTACTTTGAATGTGAGGCCTTGCGTAGAGATAGAATGCCCAGCCGCTGAGAATCCAGTACCAGAATTGTTGCTCCTCTTCCACATAGCTACTTCCGAACATCATGATGCCGTAGCCTATGGAAACGAAAAGAATAAATGCCTTAGCACCTGTCAGGACACAAAGGGACGCAATACTAGACAGTGCGACTGCTAGGGTAGCAAGGACAATCCCGAGGTAGAGCCGTTGGATGTTGTAATTACTGGCCGCACTACTCATCACGTCTTGGGCAGATCTGCAAAAGGCAAGCAGAGCATTCTCAACTTCCTTGGAATAATCATTGCAATCCTGGGCTGCGCTAGCCAATTGCCGCGCCTTTTGCCAATTGCATTCAAGCGAAGCGAGTTCTGTGTTTGGTGCAGGGGTGCAGACATCTGATTTGAACGAATAGCTAAATTCATAAGCCGGGAACGTCGTCTTAACAACATTGCGAATTTGCATAGCATTCTCCATAAGAATGTTAAGTCTTTCAAAACCTAAATCGACCTCAGTACATATTCATTCTAAGTATTGTCACAAAAAAACCTTTCTTAACGTACCCGTTTCCCACATAGGCAGAAATCCTGGTATAAAGGCTCCTAGGCTGTTGAGGGGAATAGGAAACCCGAGCAGTCCAGCCAGAGTAGGAGCGATGTCAGACTGCTCGACCGACTGGTAGTACTTGAAGTCCCCTGAAGGTGGTTCAAGGAAGCGTGCTTGATTCCGTATTTGTCGGATTTTCGGGGATATGAACACGAGAGCTGGCGAAGTTTCCCCTGGAGATGCGCCGCCATGATTCCCAGCATCATTCATACCGTGGTCACCGCATAATACGAGGAGAGTGGACGAAAGATGTTCCTGGCTCTCCATCGCGTTATATATTTCCCTAACAACTGAGTCCATTTCCTTTTGCTTGGGAAGCATATGGGCGCTGACTCTATATCAGAAGTTGAGTCAAGAAAGCCGAAATTGCTAGAGTCCTTACCTATTCGGACCTGATTTATGGCCAATGTGGTCCAAACCAAGGTAATGCAAGATCATTGCAGACCAGTCCTCCATCATAAGCTCCTCCGGAACATGACGAGTGACATTATTATCGACTTCAACAAAATCCTAAGGTAGGCCTTAGCTTTTTGGCTTCCGTAAAATATATGACATTCCGTCCAAAATAGCTGGATTGAACTAACCGATACAAAAAAGCTTGTTGTGCCATCGTGCCTATCAAAAAACCCTGGGAACAATTTTAGCCATGTATCATCTCCGTACATGACTAAACGCCCATTAGGTCGGGCTCTCAGCTGGGCAAGCCACGTATCCTGATAGATGAGCGTTGAAGACGTATCAGATTCCGCAAGATTAAGAATCACGTCTAAAAACGAAGGCACTGAGCCTGTCGTGATGGCTTTAACCCGCGGCATTGTGACCGTTGGGGCACCTGCATGGGCAGTAAATGGGAATGCCGCCCCATCTTTGATCAACCTATGGGATGGTTAGGACGAGATGTATAAATATCGTGCAATTCGGATATATATTATACTACTGACCTTTGGGTAAACGTAAAGCCTGACTGCTTTGAATATACGAAGTCACTGTATGTTCAGAATCGGCAGTGAGAAAGCTGTCTACCAGGCAAAAGATCGGAGGCCTAATTTACCTCCTTAATGCATCCACTACCATGAATATGACTCTGTCAAAGGGCGCAGATGATCGAATGTCCGTCGATTCTCCATCAAATTTCGCGAGACCGGGAATAAAAGGTTTATAGGGGAAAAACCCGCTGGCGAATAGCAAAATGGCCAGGGGGAACAACAGGTTTGCAAGGTAACAAGGCCATTTCGGGGCCATGATGTTTTCCAAAGCACGAATCAGCGGTTACTTGAAGAATAGGAATTCAAGAAAGATTGATAAAAACTTCGTCTCCAAGTACCCGTGGTTTCTCCATTGCTGGGTCTGGTTGTTGTTTTCATGTGAATAGTTTGAAGGTCGTCTTGAATGTTGCACCCGTAGCTACTTACTAGCGGTTGGCCCATGTGAGAAATCAGCGCAAGCCAAGACAAACCATGGGAGAAACAACATTATTATTATTTTTATACAATTATGAAAAAAAGTCAATACCCACTGCTGTGCACATCGAATATCTACAAGCTTCTCTATTTTGGCCTTTTCAGAGCCACTTCCAATGTTGCAAGGAATTTATGTTTGTAACAGTTCTATTATTTGTTGAGGATATTGAACATAAAAACCGTAGCCAAACAATCCATAAACGCCAGAGGGCATGCCCAATTTCAATATAGCACTCCTAGGACGCCGAATCCAAACAATGAGCATGACTTTTAGATATAGCATCGGGTATCATGCGAGGGAACAATAAATAAACTCATTCATCAATGAGCCGATTTCCCCTCACTTCCGCTTGCTGAGTCTCTTCGCCTTCTGAGGGTGTGCTGCAAACGTAATCGAGGGCCGTGTCTTCCGTCGAACTCTTTTCTGGATTCGTCCGGTATTTCCATCGGATGGTTTAGTTGCTCCGGGTTGCTCATCAATATCCATTTCTGTAAAATCATGAAATCAAAGGTCAGCATCTTTGCTGTGACATAAATGGCAGGTTTTGGAGGATTATTGTGGATTGGAGCTGCGAGCGCACCTTTTCCCGCATCAATTTCCCCTTCCTTGCTCACATCGAGTTTATCTAGGATGCATATGTTAGAATACAACGCATGTAAGAGAAAACAGGGGCGGGCTAGTTCCATACCCGCATCATTCATATTCACTTCCTTTGGCTTCGCTACCAGTTCTTGAAGCTTTGCTGAAAGTCTTTCAGTCCTCCTATCAACCACCGGGCCAAACACTTCGGCACGCAGCTTCGCCTTGTTGCGTTTTATAACGGTGGAGCGGAGACCTTTAGCCATTTTGCGAAGTTCCTTAGATCAACTCGAACCCCAAGGCGTGAAGTGGTGATGGAGGGGATCACGCAATAAACCGCGGACGGCGACTGAAGGGCAGGGTATCTTCCGAAGGCTAGCTGTCAACGACTATTATGGCGATTGAAGACTGGACCCTTTCTTCTTCGTGGTTTTGGGAGGAGACCGAAGCTTGAAAATTCTCCGCCTGGTGCGGGCGGGCTCGAGGCGGCTTATGTCAGCAGCCGCCCGCAGAGTGAGGTCACCGCGCGAAATAATTTCATCGGAGCTCTCATCTGCGGCGGAGACGGCGACAACACGACGAGAACTGGAGAGGCGGCAGCCAGATTCATATATTCACTTCTCTCGCTTCTGCCGACGTTTATTGTAATACTATTCACAAATGTATTCTCTCGCCTTTGCGCCTAGCAAACTCGCCTCCTCGTACTTCACCTCCTCCTCGTAGCCGCTAGCCTGGAGTCGACCATTAATGCGAAATGGCTTCGACTGGACAGGATACGGCAGACTCGCAACGGGTTATAGCTCTGGTGAAGTCGTTACTAAATGCCCAATTAAAGGACATACTACGATATGAGGGCCTTGCAGTCTCGGGGGTTAAGGCTGTTTTACAAGAACGAATAATTGGCCGTATGTGTTAAACCCTCTAGTCCAAGGACAGGAGCAAGCAGTACTAACATTGGATGTTCTCCAGGACTTGGCCAATATTTTCGTTCTGGGGAAACCGATAGATATAATCAGCTGAGAACATTGATCTATGCCACAGCTCACCATCAGACACCATCCACTCCAACACAATCTCCTGCTGCCTACCAGCAGCCCCAAACTGCACCACCCACATATGCGCAGCATCCAGTGTCTAGCTTTTCACTCCCAATGACTCCAAGTCATTCGTTTTCGAGTGGTATGCTCTCCGATAGTCATGTATACTTGGTCCACAACTAATTGCGTTCCTAGGTCGACTTAGTTTTAAGGACAGCCCATTTTATTCTATCCTGGAACCGTTGACACCAGTGATAGAATGCAAAGGTGAGTTCCAGATGCTTTCAGAATGATTTTCACGGCAAATGACTAAAATCTTTGTAGTCAGGGAAAGTACGCGAGACAGCGTAAATCTAAAAGTTGTCCTTTCATCGATGAATGCAGCCCGGCTGCAAAATGACCCATCCTTGCACGTCATGGTTTACTGTGCAGCCGATAGCGGCCTCACTCAATATACCAAGTGTGACATAGCTTTCCCTCACCAAGTTGAGCTCAAGGCGAATCTAGACGACGTTAAGGCAAATTTACGAGGGCTGAAGAACAAACCTGGTTCAACGCGACCTGCAGACATTACCAGTTTCATCCGAAAGAAGGCCGGCTATGCGAATCAGGTCGTTATGACATATGCACTCACACAGAAGGCAAGCCATAGCCAATTTACTCTTGAGACCTGGCTACCCCATCAATATATGTATTACTTTGGCTCATTGAACTAATTTTCCATGTGTAGAAATACTTTGTGGTTATAAACCTTGTTCGAAAACATTCAGTGGAGGAGTTAATAAATCAATTACGAGCTCGCAAAACAATATCTGCCGAACAAGTTATACGTGAAAGTAAGCATTTTCGGAATATGGACGTACAACGAACTGCTCATCGATGTCTGACCAATAATGTTAGTGAGAAACAAAGCCGAAGATGCTGACATTGTTGCGACTTCTGCTGTAATGTCATTAAAATGCCCTCTATCAACCCTTCGAATAGCGGTCCCCTGCAGGTCCACGATTTGTTTACATAACCAGTGCTTCGATGCAACATCGTTTCTACAATTGCAAGAGCAGGCCCCGACGTGGACGTGTCCTGTATGCAACAAAGCGACAAACTTCGAAGCACTTCAAATTGACCAGTAAGCCGCCAGTATTCATAGAAGAGCCAAGCCCATCCATTTACCTCTAACTGACGTAATTAGGTACGTCGATAATATACTGAAGTCGACACCGTCGAGCCTCGATCAAGTTACAGTCGACCCAGATGGCGCATGGCATATATCAAGGGACGACGACAAGCCGACACCGGGCGGAAACCCATCCCCCTCAACCGGCGACAGGGATGATGATTTAATCGAAATCCAAGATTCACGAGTAGTCTCCCTGAAACAGGAGCCTTCTCCAGCAATGACCCTTCACAGCACCCCACCAACGCAGGCTAGAGAATCTGTGTCCACGCAGTCTACCTCTCGGCCAACGCCAAATAATAAACGACCAGCTAGCCAGGTCATCGACTTGACCATAAGCGATGATGAAGACGAGGAACCTCCTCGTCCCGCAAAGCGCCCACACCTACAACTTAGTCCCAGTCAATATTCGAGACATCGGTACTCAGATTTTGCCTCACGGTCCAACGTGAGCAATGCCGGTTTTGGCCTCTCAAGTCAGAGCGAATCTAACTCTCCGGCCGCGAGCTCGTTTTATTATGATGCCTAAAAAAATATTTCCTCGCCAAAGGGTCCATAATCGACTAGTTATGTTTATAAGATGCATTTGTGTGAGAAGATTTTCGGTTGCCATCCGCTTGCTAGCGCAGCTTTCTGTTTCATTCGGATATTCTATTCTGTTCTCTTTCATTTGCTTGAATGAAAATCTTGGCGCAAGGAATCGCTTTAGCCTGGGGATTGTCACCATCTACTGTCTGCTTGCTTGCTACACCACCCGCACATAGCATGGTCATTCATGTTGTTGAATTGGGGATAATACGGGCGACCTTATGGAGCGGGGCGTTCGGGAGCAAATTATACGTTTTTTTTTCTTTTCCTAGATATCTAGATATGATTAAGGGGCGGGTTGTTTGCCCAAATCCCATTGCATATACCTTCTCTTCCCCTCACTTTTTTTACTCGGTTTTCAAGGCGAAATGCTTTCGAAGCTCCACAAACTTCATAAAAGCAAACTAGACTGAGAAAAAGAGGCTCTGTATCATTCATCTTTCGGTAGACTAAGCACAATGCTTTATTTTGATTAAAAGAATAGCCAATGTCTTCACAAAGGAGTATTGGCAATCTCTGTCTTCTATTTTATAGAATAAGAATTCCGCGTCCTATAACCGAGATAATTATAAGTATATTTCTTGTGATTGTTGTCATATTTGATTTTTGGACATCAAAAAATGATAGAGTGACCCCGGCTTATCGATTAACTAGGCTTGCGGGAATTCTGAATTAGGTAATCTGCCACCTCCGTCCATCCATCCTCCGCAGACGATTATCTGGATAGAGCTCCCTTTTCGCAAATCAATGAACATTCCACCTACGCTTCAATTACTCCTCGAAATCCTCAAGGCACCAAAAGAAATATATTTCTGCAAATCTCAAACCCCCTACAATCTTAATACTTTTCCAAATAAACAGCACCAATCCCCTTCTCTCCCATTGCCGCAAATCAGTTCCGCTCCGAGCAACCTACTCCGTATTCTAATCTCTCCCCGCGATTCTCCCCACGAACAAAAACATCGACCATACACTCCGCCCCCTCAGTCAGATGTCTGTCGACACACTTCCCCAACCGTTCAACGTATCGGACCCGCATGCCCGATTCCTCAGCGCGTCATGTCTAGATCTGCTCCTCATAGAACTAGTGCCGATGGCTGAGCGGCTGGCCGAGGAACTATCAGGCGTGGAAGGAAAACTGGACGAAGAAGAGCATCGCGAAGCTACGTTTTATAGGTTGGAGACGTTGGGGTTTCGAGTTGGACAAGGGCTGGCTGAGAGGTGAGGCAAATATACATAGAGATATACCTATCTATACAAGATGTATAGATGGTGGACTCTGGCTTCCCGTGCACTTCTGGATTGGGATTGGGATTGGGATTGGGCACTGGTGACGAATGGATGTACGATATCGTATATTCCTACATATCTTCCACTCCAATCGTTTTCTAAATATCCCCCTACTGGAGATCTATCTCGCGCTATTACAATTTGCACACAGCATGTTATGCCCTTCTCTACATTGGATCAACTTTGGCTAACGGGTATCATTTGTATGGTATGCGCCAATAGATTTTCACGAGACAGACCCCGATTCACAGATAATCTCGATGTGATAAAATTCCTTTGCAAAGATTTTTGGACGATTTTATTCCGGAAGCAGATTGATAACCTTAAAACGAATCATAGGGTACGGAAGCAAACAACAGGGAGGGGCTTCAACCCCCCAGCATGGCCCTCCCCCCCTCACCATCTGTCACTTCCTAAGTAGCGTTCTATTGCATTCTATCTACTCTATTACCCTTCGATGATTAGATCAAGATTCGTGCCTATCAAGGTGAACATATCGCTAAAGTTCTGTTTGCAGGGCGTATACGTTCTAACCGATAACGCCTTCCGCCCTTTGATACGAATGAGTATGTCAAATCGGAGCGAAGCCACCGCAAAGGCACAATCAGTAAGTCTCCCAGAGAAACAGAAAGAAATGAAAGGAAATCAAAGCGTATCATCAGTTATACACACCAATTTCCCGCCTAATCTTCAAGACCCGCGCACGCCGCAGCAGAACTTAAACGTCCAAGTAAGCCCTTTCTAACTCGAGGTTTAGTACCTTTGGTTCCCCTGCGGCATAATCCGCGGCGGCCTGGCAAGCATGGGCATAACCGCCACCGTGCAAGCTGAGTCGTCAGACCTCCCCAGCGCAACATTTCAGATCAAGACGATGCAGATAACACAGCCACCGCCACAACCACAGCCGCAATTACAACACCCCAAGTCATGAACATTTTGAGATACCCCCTAACTTGAGTATATAAATACCCTGATCTGTGCTATTCGCATGGTTATTTGTTCATCTGGTCGTATTGTTTTGGTGTTATTAGGAGTTCATATATGTTTAGGGAAGTTAGGGTTTTAATGCAATCAAATTTTCATGGAATGCCTGCCGGGTCCTTTTTGTATTCTATCTTTTCTCAATCTCCGTTTTAAGCCCCTTTTTTTCTTTTTCTTTTTCCTTCAATAGGATATACAATCAACCAAGTAGGAGCAAGTTGTCTAAAAAGAGGGGAAGGAAAGAAACGGGACGGATGTTTTCATTTTCTAAAGATCATGCCATTCTATACATTTTGGTATTAGGCTCATCATTTTTTTTTCTTCAAAATAGAAACCACTGACCTAGCCCTTGCTGGCCCGCTACCAGGGCATTCGCTGTACGGAAATGTATGAGGAAAGACTAAATGTATTTCTTTTCTCTTCCATGTGTCGTCTCATGCTATGTTGTGTGTATTTGTGTCTGTCTTGTATGATGATCCTAGAGCCTATCCGCCAGAAGAGGGAGGGAAGTAAATGCATCAATTAGTAAACGTCCCTCTTGCTTACAGTTCGTGGTTTTGTGCTTTTTCTTCTCTTAGTCGGGTTGGGCGGGTGCTCAGGGCAAGGGATGCGAAAAAAAAAAAAAGCGAAAAAAAAGGTGGTGTTTATTTTGGGTAGAAGAACGAGCGCTAATGGATGTCTGGTTGAATAAGGGCAGAAGAAATTTCATTTTTGGCTATGATTATGATGCTGGTGATGAAGATAGAGGGTAGGAGGAGGAATTAATAGGGCGGATTGGGTTGGGTTGGGAGTTTACTTTGGGGGTGGGCTCTGGGCAAATTCGATGCCTTTCTCGATGTTGCCCTTGAGGCCCTTGGTGCAGGCTTCGAGGAGTTTCTTCTCTTGTTCCGTGATGCCGCCGAGGATGTTCTGGGCCTTCTCTGCGCCGGATGTCTGTTTTCATATGTTAATCTGTGTGCATCTATCCCAAATTAATTTCATTGGAGTGGCTAGGTTTGCTTACGCCCAGTTCTACGGGGATGGAAAAGAAATCCAGGCCGACTTGGCTCTTGATAGCATCGCCTCCTTCAACGCCAGGAAGGTAGATGTAGGTTGGCTCGACAATGCCCTTCTCGCCCTTGGAGGCTTTGATGATGCTCTCGGTGAAGCTGAATTGATTTGATTATTAGTCAACGTACGTGTACAGTACATTGTATCCGAAACCCGTTAAAGGGGGGAACTTACCGGAAACCAGCATAAGCCATGGACAAAGTGGCAGAGCCAGCTCCATCCTTGGCCTTGACAACCTCGTCACCACCAAACTGGACGCCTGTTTCCATAATCAGTGACCAGTACAAACGGATTGGTCAATTGAAGGTGCCGAAAATCCCACTTACGGTTTACAAGGGCATCGTATCTGTCAGCAGGAATGTTGATAGCAGGCTTAGCCTGGCTGAAAAGGGGTACGATGGTCTCGCCGGAGTGGCCTCCAATGACGGGAATGGTCGCCTTGGAGGGGTCCTTCTGGCCGGTGAACTCCTGGGTGAAGGTCTCGGCACGAACGACATCGAGAGTGGTGACACCAAAGAGGCGCTTGGGGTCGAAAACGCCAGCAGCCTTGAGAACCTCAGCGGCAATGGGGACAGTGGAGTTGACGGGGTTGGAAATGATGAGGATAAAAGCCTTAGGGCTGTGCTCTGCGATACCCTTGACGAGGGTCTGAACAATTCCGGCGTTGACCTTGAACAGATCATCGCGGGTCATACCGGGCTTTCCTGTTAGGGCAAAAAAATGGTTAATTCAGCTGTAGAATGAATAGTTGCGAGGTGAGATGGATGGGATTGCATACGAGGAATTCCGGCGGGGATGACAATGACATCAGCGCCAGTGAGGGCATCCTTAAGGCCGTCGTCTTTGGGCAGATATCCCTTGACGGTCTATATAAACGATTGGGTTAACATTCCAATTCTATACTTATGGAGTAATGGCGTCACATACGGCAATGGAGGAGATGTGAGAGAGGTCAGCGGCAACGCCTGGGGTATTGACGACATCGTAAAGAGCGAGCTCATCGACGAGAGGGCTGGCTTTGAGGAGAAGGGAAAGCGGCTAGAGATATGTCGAGAGCAGAGTCAGTATGCTCCTCATATACCACCTGATTGAGGACAAATTGAAACGTATTTTTTTATATATCGTATCGTGACTGTTTTCGGGAAGCCGCTCAGTCGATATAGGAAACACACACCTGGCCAATGCCACCAGAGGCACCAAGAACAACTAGCAATTAGTTAGAAAGACCCTTTTCCTAGACAACATGATAGCTATTTGGACCAAAACTAACCTGCTTTGACCATGATGGCTAGTTTTTTGGCGGGATGTATCGGAGTGGGGTAGTCTGAATTCGCGGACAGGGGATGTCGAATCTAGGAGGGCTTGATGAGAATTGGGCAGGCCACAGGATGAACGGGTACGGGAATAGACAACTTACAAAAGATTGAGCTTTGTGAAGCAGAAGAAGAGAAGAAGAGAAGAAGTTGAGAGGTTGAGGAGTTGAGAAGCAAGTTGAGATTCGACGAGAATCTGAACAAAGGCGAGGGGCAGCGTGTCACATGTCGAGGAGGGGCTGTATCTGTATGGTATCGGTATTACGTGAAATCGGCAACAATACGTGATAATTATGCCGGAAGAAACATAAAACCACTGATATATTTCCTATATAAATTATATATCTCTCCCTAATATTACATGCTTATATGAGCGACAAATGCCATACATACTCGAGCAGGTCGTTTTCCGGGCGTCTCCCTTTCTCTCTTGTCTTCCGATCAATTCTCAAAATGTCTGACTTGATGCCATCGGAATGTTGCGGAGCGAACGATACCCATACATTCCCCAATTATTAGAGATTCCGGCAATGCTTGTGATTGATGGCGGGGATTTCACGGAAGAGCTCCTTGTTGCCGGTATGCCGCTGACATCATTTTCAGTCATTACCCTTTTAATACACGGGAGAGAATAATAAGACGGGTACTTTATTTATCGTTGCTGCGACGGGGAGGTAGTGGGAAGATGGTAAATGAGATAACAGGGAGTGGCGGATAGAATCATGTTCGTTTGAATATAACGAAAGGAGCTATGAGTAAACAAGGGCTTGGAAGTTCGATTTAAGGCTTTGGATTTATTATTTTTTTGTGGTCTAATTTAGAAAGGGATTGTCTCATGAAACCCTTTCTACCAAATGGAGTCTGGGCTCCCGATAGCCCTCCCTCTCCTATTCCCCACAGGGGACTTTTCATGAGAGTTGAGGTTTCAAGTTTCCATCAATTAACCCCATCGCCCCAAATCAAATCCGCCCTTTTGAAGCAAAAATAAACTCCCATCAAGCGATCCCTATCAAACCAAAGAAATGAAACCCCTTAAGACGACTCCTCAGCAGCCTTCCGGGCCTTGGCGCCTCTGGCCTTCTTCACGGGAGCCTCCTTCTTGGGCCGTTGCGACTTTCTGATTGCGCTGACACGGCCGATAGCTTCAGCGCGGAGGTCGGGGCGGTACCCGCTCTTGGCGGTGGTGTTGGCGACGCCCTTGTAGATCCTGTGTTTTTTTAAAATTATCCATATCAGCCGATTCATCCTCCAAGACAAACAACAAATTGGCATTGCCTCCTCCCAGTTCAATTCTTCTCCCTCTTCTCCCTGCGTCCAACATCAGATGTAAGAAAAGGCCAAGCTTACTTTCGGCTGGTAGCAGTGGAGCTGTAGGTGTTGGTGGCGGTGTTGGAGGCGGGCTTGTGGGCCATGGCTGGCTTCTTGGTGGTGACGGCGATGTTTCCACTCTCAGTAGCATTGATTCCAACGGCCTATATTTTCACCCCAGCATAAATCAGTCAAATGTTCCGGGCTTTCTCATATCGCAACGGTCCAATTGTCTGCTATTTTCTTTTTCGTTTCTGTTCGTGGAATAATGATATCCGTACCTTGGAGTTCACGAAACCGGCATACTAAATGTCAAGAAAGGCCCATCAGTCAGTTTTGTTTTGTTCTCTCCCCCATCTGGATATGTGTAGATATCGATATATATAGAGAAGGCGCAAACCTTTCGCGAGTGCTTGTTGACCAAGTTGAGCGGGTCGCGGGAGAATTGGACGCCGGCCCGCTTCACCATGAACGAGTTCTGGGTGCCTATTGTTCAAATTCACGATCAGTCCATAGGGCCCTCCGAAAACGGTCCAGAAATTCCACAAAGATGTTAAAAACGTACAAGCAACCTGCCAGACGAGATCGTCCGACACATTAGGTCTGCCTGCGTACGACATGATGTGGGCTAGAGGAGGCGAGGCGAGTCGAGTCGAGTGGGACGGTGTAGAGGGAATTGAAGGCTCGCAGTTGGATATCTCGACTGGCTGACACTCGTCGTCGATGTTTGATGTCGCTTCGCTTGTGTGTATTATTCGCAACTCTTGGCGCCCAGGCCAGCCGCTTTCCGCTTTGGGCTCGCTAACATTTCCTGCCTGGGAATAGTGTAAATGCTGGCCCGGAAGCGGAATTACACTCATCCGGCCATATCTCCACGTGACCAGCTGCTATGGCTGAGTCAGCAATTGAGCCGCAGCATCATCGTCCAGCGCAAACATCCGGATAGGAACTGAGCGGACAACAGAAGACACTTTTGCTGTCCATCTGATGCTATACATCTGGATTCAGGGGCCTAGCAGAGCAGACATACCGTGAACTTTCGCCGCCAGAAATCCCAGCCCGGTCAGACTTAGTTTTGTCTGGACTGAACATGCGATAGTCATAGCATCAGGCTTTCTCCAGAAGCCCGTTGCCTGCATGAGAGCTTCTATGATTGTATAATTTTATACACCTAAACGCCGTACCGCTTCACATTCTCTACTATTTCATTTCATTTGATTCGGTGATTTTGATACTCTATTATTATTTATTATTATTGTTGTTGTTGTCATCATTTTATTCAACTTTCCACTCGTTTTCATCTACAGCCAGGCCATCGACACTTTACGCATATATTTTCCTCTCACCTTTATCTCCGCCATATCCGCCATCCCTAGATAAATACATATACGGGGAATACAAAAACACATAATGTCCTACATACTCTACTCCCTCACATTCCTAGTCCTAGTCACGGGTACAGGTAACATCTATCCATCCAGCCCTAATCTCCACCAGACCTCTCCTCTTTCTATATCTAACCAATTTTGACAGCCCTCTATCTAACCCGCACCTACTGGCTCCCGCTCCTCCCCTTACCCGACTACCTCTATTCCCGCCTCCCTGAATCCTTCACCGGCGACATGGAAGCAGGGCTCTCCTCCGCAGACTTCGATCTCTCCGACAATGTAGCAGCAGGTGATGGGCGCGCGGGGCTCGACCGAGTCGGCAAGCGCGAGGTGCTGAAGATCATGAAGCGTCAACGGGTGGATTTCAATGAGGCGAGGAGGCTTTATATGGAGCGACGCTTTGCAAAGAACGATATCGGGCCTGACGGGAGGCCGAGGGATCCGAAGTTTGTTTCGTTTTCGTAAGGGTTTATTTTCTTTAAGGCGGGGTGGGCTATCATAGGATATATATGATATGGGTATTTGGATGCAATGGCATGGACCGGATTTGCTTTTACTCTTCTGTTTTCTTTTTCAATATTCACTTGATGAACGGTGATTTGATTCTGCTCTCTGCGTTTTAGCTAACAACACATAACCCCTATCTACTTTCCTATATCCATCACTGCATATCTCTCCAACTACTAGCGACCACTACCATTTCCCTTAAAACATCGTTTCTTTGAGTTTTTTTGTCCTCTTCTCCACTGAAATTTTCCTGTCATCGAAGCGAGCCACTAATCCATGAAACTTTTGTATCACTGCCTGCCTAGCTTTCGTCTAGCTAATATATATATATATATTTTCCCGATTGACCTCGCACGTTCTCGTTTCATACTTGCCTATTTAACAGCTGCATGTAGAAAGCTTGTATTTGTTTCCCCCTCACTCATAGGAGTCGATTTGTTTGGGTCGATATTAAATCTTGAAATCTCCATTTCTTTCCTCGCCTTGGGTACTGTAGAGTTGCTGCTGGTGTGGTTTCCATGGTTTGGAACATTTCGATTTTCAGAGGGCCATAAATAAGGCCGGTGGAATGCTTGAATTAGGCCCTTCTCTTTGTCCAAAGGGCTGGACATTTCATCATAAATAGGCGGTGTGCATTCGTGCAATATCTTTCAGAGCGCAGCACAGAATCCCCGGTGTCCTTTAGACGCAATAGCCGCAACTGTAACATAACATGCGTAACTAGCCCCAAAAGTCCTCGTGCAATCACCGACCCCTCCCATATCCCGGCTGTTGAAACCCAGGCGGGAGGGGAGGAGGCGCAGCGCCTGGGGGGCCTGCTGCAGACGGAGGAGGCCCAAAACCGGCAGGTGGAGGCTGCTGACCAAAGCGAGGTGGGGGAACGAATCCCTGCGGCGGTGGCCCGCCATAGCCTGCTTGGGATGGAGGTGGTCGGGCAGGGAGGCCTGGAGGTGGCGCGGAAAGGGCTGGAGGGGGGTGATGCACATGCGGTGGTGGCCGATGGTGTTGATGTGGATGTTGCTGGTGCTGGTGCTGGTGTGGGTGTGGGTGTTGCGCTGGTGGCATGTGCTGGTTGTGGTGGAAGCCAGCCGCGCCGTTGACGATGGGGATCCCCCGCCCGCCGCCAAAGTCTGGTGGACCACCAGCCGCAGCGATAGGGTTCATTCCCCGACCCGCACCAACAGCACTAGGACCCTCACCGTCAACCATTGGAGGCTGGGCTCCTTGATGCCCATGCGCACCCGCTCCTCCGCCGACAAGCTGTGGGGGCAAGGCTTGTGCCTGAGGCTGAACGTTGTGTTTTCGCGCTTGGGCGGCGAGCATGCGTTCGGCCTGGTCGCCGTGTCGTTCACCCTTACCATCCTTCTTGTAGGCGTATTGGACGGAGACTTCTTTGTTCATGAGGTATTGACCGTTCATGTTTGCAATGGCGTCATCTGAGGCTTCGAAGTTGGAGAAGGAGACGAAGCCGTAGCCCTTAGAAAGGTTCGCGTCATCTCGCGCAATCTAATACATAACTACGGGTTAGTTTATCAAAAATAAATGAGTAAAGGAATGGCAGGTAGAGCAATGCAAGTAGCATACCTTTGGAGCAGATATAAGACTCCCAAACCGACTGAACGTGTCATATAACACCTGCTCTGTAACCATTGGGTCAAGGTTGCCCACAAACAACTCTGCGCCAACCTCGACTGCCTTTTGCTTATCTGCAGACGCCTTATTTACTCGGATGGGTTTCCCGTAGAGGCGGACTTGATTCATGATTCGGGCAGCATATTCGGCATCCTCCTCGCTGATGAATTCGACGAACCCGTAGCCCTGATGGGTCTGCGTGACGCGGTCCTTGGGGAGATGGACGTTGACGATGCGGCCGGCTTGGAGCATCAACTCCCAGACCAGGCTATCGGTGACGCGCTCGTCTAGGTTGCCGATATACACGGTCGCTTCCTTATCTTGCTCCCTGTGAAGACAGTGTCAGCGTTTCATGCCGTCGATGTTGGGTGCTGCTGTACATACCAATGCCGGACTCCAGCCATCGTGGAGAGCTGCGACCTGTGAAGCCTGCGATCGTTATTTTAAGAAAAAGGATGCAGCTATGTATCGACAAGCTGTATGACTGTAGATGTGACGGGTATGGTTGGTAGTGTAAGTAAAAAAAAAAGAATAAATATACAAAGAATTTCGTGGTGACATTGGAATTTCCCGATGCGGTCTGAGCTCTTCCTCGGCGAAAACCTTGTCCGCTCCAGCTTCAACTTTCAACTTCTGCGACTCGAACACCTTGACAGACAGTTAAATACCAACAAGACCCAGCGACAGATCTACCACAAATCGTCGTGTGAGCTATCTCTATATCATATTAAATTTCCCTCCAACTTCCAAAATGGTTCAGTTCTCCGAAGAGACCAAGGTAAGCCGCCCGCTATGTTCCCGCAAAGGTTTTCCTCCACTAACCTCTATATAGGAACGCATTTCCAAGGTCATTGGCGTCTCCAGAGTGGCTATTCATTAGTGAGTTGGTTTTTCGAGAAACCTACTTTATGTTTAATCTAATTTACTGACGACACTCCTATTACTTCTTGCAGTGGATATCTGCCTTTCATCATCTACCTTGGTAAGCATTTGCTCTCTTCCTCCAACGAAAACTGTGTAGCTAACATTATATCAGGATACACATATAGCGAGCCACGGCCGCAACTCTTCAAGTACATTGCCCTCAGACCCTACCTTCGCTGCTGTAAATCCAAGAGCGCATAAACATACTAACATACCTCGATATCAGGCTTTTCTCGCCCCTCGCATAAACTCAACCTGCCTTTAAGAAAACGATATTGATCCTGGGATGGTTTTAGGGGAGGGAAGGTTGCCATTAACTGTATAAAACATAATGGGAAGACTTTTACTAGTGGGATGGCAGTAAGGAGGGTCTTCTCTTTCTTCTGAAATGGTGTTGCGCATAGGGGCGACGCTTGCGCGGGTAGTTAGAGGGGTGCTGCGCACTGGGTGTTTCCTTGATTCTTTTTTCTAACTATAAACTGGAGTTGGAAGCATTTGTATATTAGTCCTCTTCTTTTATCCATATTTTTTTACTCGTTACGGGAATGTCAAAAGTATCGACAGTTCAAAAGGGTTCTCAAACTGGCTGGATTTAACATGCGATTAGTAGTATTTTTGTATTACCCGGCCTCGTGGAAGGCAGGGAGATTTGCCTCTTGAAAACGTCATATGTAGAGCAGCTCAATATCTACTACTCTTGAGACAAGAGTTTTTCTGTATCCCTTCAAGCGTGGTCGGTTTCACAGAAACAGTAATAAAATGATAAAAATGATATCAAAACTGTTGCAGATAAACCAGAACGGCGCCGACTCCATCCTTCACCACTCCAAACTCAACCCCATCCACCAGCACTGAATCCACCCTCCGCAGCCTCAACGGTTTAAAACGAATAGGAAGGCCGCTTCGTCTCTCTCCCTAGAGTCGAAGTGTCCTCTAGGGGCTTCCTCAAAACGAGTCCATGAATGATAACCATGGCCTGTCGCCATCCGTTGTTGAGACCATAGCCGGCTTCACCGCCGGCATCTCGTCAACCCTCGCCGTCCACCCGCTCGATGTGATCAAGACGAGGCTTCAAGGTACATACGATTTCCTGTATGCCCGGGGGGAAATAACACCTGCTAATCCAATTCCGTTTTCCAGTGGACCGCTTCTCGTCCTCGCGCATCGGCAACTCACTCCGCATCGCCCGCGGTATCGCCCGCAATGAGGGCGGGATCATCGCCGGCTTTTATCGAGGCCTAACCCCAAATCTGGTCGGCAATTCTGTGAGTTGGGGACTGTATTTCCTCTGGTACAGCAATATCAAAGACGCCCTACATGTCTTCCATGGGTCGAGAAAGGCAGGAGGCCTAGGGTCGTTGGATTACTTCGTCGCATCTGGGGTTGCGGGTACGTGACAATACAATCTCCATATATTGGATCCTTTTCTTAATAGCATATTGAATATGATATGGATCGACTAATCTTTTTTTTTTCTTACAGGTGTACTAACAGCATTCCTCACGAACCCCATCTGGGTTATCAAAACCCGCATGCTCTCTACTGGTTCACAAGTCCCAGGCGCCTACCCCTCCCTTGTAGCAGGCGTGCGTGCCATCTACCGCTCAGAAGGTATCTTAGGCTTTTACCGTGGAATGATCCCAGCTCTATTCGGAGTGAGCCACGGTGCGCTCCAGTTCATGGCGTACGAAAAGCTCAAACATTACCGAGCGGGCACCACTGCTACACAATTTGAACGTGCAACATCTTCATCTACCGTCGCCGTGCCTGGAAACGGCAACTTAAACGGAAGCGCAAGGTCCAAGGACTTAAAACTAAGCAACATGGACTATCTTGTCCTCTCTGGCACGTCCAAGATATTCGCCGGCTGCGTGACCTATCCATACCAGGTGCTTAAAGCGCGGCTGCAGACATATGATGCGGCTGGGACATATCGAGGCGTGGTGGATGCAATGGGCCAGATATGGCGCAAGGAGGGTGTGGTAGGATTTTATAAAGGGTTGGGGCCGAATATGGTGCGCGTTTTGCCGAGTACTTGGGTAACATTTTTGGTTTATGAGAACGTGAGGATTTATTTATCGATAGGGCCGGTAGATGGTTAGAAAGGTGTTCGCTGATGGGGCTTTGTTTTGATGGTTTTATGTAACCATATCCACGGGCTTGGTTTGCGTCTTGTATATATTCGGATTTGGGACAGTGCGAAGGGCGTTTGTTTTGAAACGGATTCGCCGCCTTTTGGTGAGATCTGATATTTATATACATCCCCGTTTCAGGAAATCTGTGTAGAAACATAATTCAACGACACTTGTCGTACGGCTTGAGGGTCCCTCAGGCTTCTTCCCCTGCATCCAAGCACTAGATATGTATATCTATCAAAATAAAGCAAAATATTGTAATATGATAAACCTAATATCAATCTCCTAATATAGCCAAAGAAAAGTAAACCCCGAACAAAATGGTAATGTAAGTAACCCAGTCGCCCAACACCTTGCTAAATATTATGTTTCCCATATCCACACAACACCATAATTACCAGATAGGTGTATTTTATCTTCTCCGTGCTTCGCTCTATCCCCCCTCCGCTCTGCCTCTTCAGATATTCGCCCGCAGCCCGGGCACTCTCCCGTCCCTTCCCAACTATGTTTAAGGAAAACATATAGAGCTGCGTATGAAGCCTAACAGCGCACGCACACACACACAACAAAAGGTCCCTGGAAGTCCAAGTCCGAACGCTATGCACAATCAAAGCTTCAGTGGTGGGTTTTGCCGATGATCATGGCCATGATGAACGCCTTTTTCTTTCCCTCCCTTCTTCCACTCCTTTTTTCCTGCTTTATCACTGTAAAAATGGCGCCTTGCCAATGCGCGAAAAGAAAAATATGAAACATAGGGAACAGATATAACTACAACAAAATTCAGATGACTCAGATTCCAAAAGCAGCAAGTGAAAAACACTCCATATCCGAGTCGAAAACACGCACACGCAAGAGGTATATAGAGCCGAAGAACAAAAAGTAGGAAACACAACGAAAATGAAAAAAGGGTCAGGGGGAATAAAAAGTATTAAATATATAAATGCGGAAGAATCTGGAATCAAATGAGCACGCTAGGCAAGCCTCTGAATAATTGGTCCCGGAATGGGGTAAGGAAGGAGGGAAAATGAGGGTTTGAAACGATAGTGGCGGTGGGGAGCGCGCAAAAGTTGACTTGTCCTTCTCAGTTCCGGTTATATATTTCACGGGACTGAGGCCGGGAAAAAATACAATCAAACTGGCAGGTAGGGACGGGCTCGCGCACGAACATTCGATCTGCAAAGGGTGTATTGTTAGAAGCCCCGCCTGTCGGTGACGCTTAGATATCCTTGTTATGCAACTCCGCTGACACTCATGATAACCTTCGCCGGGAACGGAGTGGTACCGTTCGCTCTCAATGATGACCACCGTTTCTATGATGGTAAAGCTGCTCACGGTAATCTAGCTCGTCGCTGCTAGAAGTCATCACTGCTGACGCGCGATCATAACTTCGACTACGGGCTTTGGCCTCGTCCTCGCTTTCCGAATGGCTCCCATCATTTGCGCTAGTTGAGTGTTTGGCAGTTGATACACGGCGGTCCTTACCACGGCCCTTAATACCCTTGTTGCTATTCCGGTAGAGGTTGGAGAAGTAACTCCACAACTCCCTGTCCTGGGGGGACATGCGGTCGATGTCGCCAATGGATGCGAATCGTAAGGTTAGGTTGCGAAGGGTTTGCGCGTGGAATTTATTTTGATGGGACTGCATCGTTGTGGGAAGGTTAGTTGTTTTCTACGAGTGAAACGGGGCTGTTTGGCTTTGGGTTGAATGGCAATACTGACCTTGAGATTTCCTAATTGCGTAAATTGTTTCCCGCAATCGTCTAGTTGACATTTAAAGGGTTTTGCCTGTTCATGTGTAATTTTGTGGGCGCGAACATTGCCTCGCTGGGCAAATTTCTTATGGCATATCTCGCACGAGTAAGGTTTCTCGCCCGTATGTCTTCGCTCATGTGTCTGCAGGACGCGGCTGTAAGTATATCGTGCATAGATTCGAGCCCTGAGGTTTTTGCTTATTCTAGACTCACCTTAAGATTTCCCAGTTGAGAAAACCGTTGGCCACATGACGGCTCTTTGCATGTCTTTACGAATCCAAAATGAGCGTCCATTTCCTAGTGTAATAAAATGAAACGATTTTCAAGGGCCAACTTACAAATGGTTTGTCGCCAGTATGTGCCCGCATATGGATATCCAGATGCGTCTTCTGGAAAAACCTCTTCCTGCAATGAGGCAGGGTGCATTCGTACTTCCTTTTGGCTTTTTGGTTCGAGGGCGGAACACGATCTTGAGGAGCGTTCGGGAAAATAGCTTGGTTCCCGTTCATTTGGTTGGCGTAAGCTGGGTGAATCCAATTGGCGACACCATTATTGAACTTTTGCTGTAAAGGAGGGAGTTGGTGTTCCACTTGAGGTGATACTGCTTGCGGTTTAGACTGTATGGCCTTCATCAGAGTATCCACTTCTGTCCCAAACTCCACCTCGGCCTTGGGCATAGGCTTCGAGTCATCATGTTGCGTGGTATTTCGCGCTGGTGCAACGGTAACGCGCTGTGGTGGTGGCGGTGGAGGAGGGGGAGGAGGAGCAGGAGGGAGATTGTCTTCCTTCGGTGGTGAATGTCTAATTAAACGCTGGTTGGGATTTTTGACATGGCGGATATCTGAAAGCTGGTGCACTGGATTCGTCTCAGTGGCCAGCCGATGATGATGCGAATTCACTTGGGGATTCGGATTCGGATTCGGATTCGAGTTAAAGTAGCCCTGATAGGAGGTATGATGAGGGTGGTTATTCAAAATGTGACCGAAACCACCGAATGACGGTGGCTGCAGCGGGGTTGAATATGGAATTGGTGGGTTCGAGAAGTATGCGATATTTTGGTCATGGTGATGGTGATGATGATGATGTTGTTGATGCGGAGCCATCATGCGGCGGTGAGCAACAGCGTTCATGTCATGGTTCGTGACATTATACGTAACTGGGACCGCCGTTTCCATCTCGAATTTCAGCGGACGGGCACGGCGAGCGCGAGGTCCGACCTTGTCTATACGGCGCAGCTAAAGATTGCGTGGGAGTGTGGTTTTCCTTCCTTGAGGCCAGCGGAGAATATTTAATGACATTCGGCGCACGTCAGTTGGAATAGAGATAGTGTAACTTGATTTCTTTTTCTATTATTTTGTTCTTTTCTTTGCTTTTCCTTTCTTTTTAGAACAAGCTTCTTTGCTTTTTTCTTCTTCTTCTGCTGTTTTTCTTTTGCGATCTCTGCGATGACGATTGGCGTTTAAACCTTTAAATGTTCTCCGCAAGCATGAGCTGCTAAGTCGACATGCGGCGCAAGTAAACTGCTGCGAATAGAGTGCGATTTTGGTCTCTCGAAGCTGGTCATGCAGTCGCCGCGATCTCAATTGGTCCGCACCACTTGCCAAGAATAGCTCGTGGATGAGAAGAGGTAGACGGTGAGGTAGGAAGATAAATATATTGAGCCCTGTGAGGTCCTGCCCTTGTTGTTCAATCAAAAACCCAAAAGTGCGTTTTCGAACGGGTTCAAGGATCAAACGGGGGCCCAAGAATTGCGCGGGCAAACACTTAAAAAAGGGTTGAAGGAAACCAGAGGTAAGATATACAACGACTCTGGAGATCGGCAGCACACAAAAGCGGAGTATGGCGTTGGAACTTGGGGCAAGATACGCCAGGGGACCTGAGAGTTCAGACCACAGTTTGTTTCCCGACTAGGGTTCCAGGGGGACGAAGCCTATTGGGGGCAAGAATAGCAGAAAACAGAAGACCGGATAGTTGGATGGGGCAAATAGGAAACGAGAAAAGGAGGCCAAGAGCAAGATGAAAGGAAAGGTTGGCGCTTGAATTGTCGTTACCCGCGAAAATAAAAATGAAAGCAAAAAGTTAATGACGTGCGTTTTGGAGATTCTCCTCTACAGCCGCAGATTCGAATTTCAAGAAGGATGTACCCCTAAAGATACTGTGAAGATGGAGAAGAGCGTGGGAGCCAGGCAAGCTTGGATCTTGGGACAGGACAAGCTAACTCGTACCAGCGTATATCCCTGACAGAAAAATGGTGGTGGGCGACTGGCTCTCAAGCCCCCAAAATGGTTCGGGGCTTGGAATTAAGCAGACACTAAAAAAATCCACTGGGCAGTTAGCTTAGCGTCAGTTTTGGGGGACCGGCCGTAAAAACAAGGCCCGGATGCTGAACAGGAGCAAGCCCAACAATGGCGCCCATCCGCGGGTGCATCAGCCAGGAAAAGGTGGATCTAGACGAAGGACCGCCAGGAACCCGGACAAGAACAATGGTCAGCAAGCTAGCAGATGGCCTTTACCTATCCGGAGCGTAATTGCGACCACTAATAAAAATGGATAATGGTATTAATAACTTCTGCTCAAATGTATCATTATCGTTGTCATTTTGTCATAATAATGACCAGAAGAGTACTTCATAATAATGAATAATACATTCTTCTTCCTTGACTCGACCCTTTCAGGCAAGAGTTTGCACCTAGTTCGGAGTTCTTGTTTTTACAAAAGTAATACTCGAAAGAGGCCTGTCATTTTTGGACCTTCATCGACCTGAAGATCCCGATCCAGAACGGACGTTGGCTGAGCACCGGCTCGATGCACAGTACTTCGTATCAGGATTTTCAATTTTGCCAAGGTATAAGTATTATGAAGTTGAACCAACCCAGCCTGGGGGAAAAATTGCTGTGGTTGATTCGTCACTCTGTTTCGCTCTTGGTCATCCCCCGCCGCTGCTCTTGCTGGTGGGGGGAGGGGGGAGACTGGGGAATATGGCCGGGTCCGACGGATGAAGCAATTCCAAGAGCAGACCGTGGGCGGGAAGCACGACTCTGGGCTAGCCCAACACTGCGCCCGTAGGCTGTACTGGATGGACACACACCCAGTGCCAGAGCAAGGCCCACTCGTTAGTGATGCTTATAATTTCTCGATCTTTCTGCAGCGGGCTTGATCCCTCTGACGACTAATCGGGCCAAAGCAGTGTGAACCCGGCAGCACGAGGCGGCGCACCAATCGCGGAAGATCAGGAAGGTTCCGTCGTGTGTTCAAATGGTGCGGCCAAGCTTGAATTGTGACTTGCCAGGCTGCTCGGCGCTGCAGAGATACCAGAGCCATCACTGAAAGGAACCAAACGCCAACTGGCGCGGGGATGTCGCCCGTGGGCCAATCTGATACGGCGAGCACCCTGACCAATGCAGGGATAGGTGTGTTAGTGCGAGGCTACACGCATCAGGTGTCTGGCACCTCAAACACGTCGACCCTTGATTTACAAGGTAAGGCGGGTCAAATCAAGGAGCTCTGCTGGTTCGTGGGATGATCTTGCGACTTGGTGCTTCGGAGCTGTCGGAAATCATCGACGAGAATAGGGAAAACCCCCAAAGTCCAGATGCTCGGAGAGCGACCTCCTGAGGAGCTGTCGAGACAGGCTTCAGGGGGAGGTGCCGGATGTGCACAACAGCAGGGAGGGTCACAGGTGGCGCGCCCGCTAGCCTCTGACTGGTCATACAATAGTGGGATTGGATTTGTTCCAACGAGAGAGCTAGCCAGCCAGCCAACCAGGGGACAGACGAGCTGTTGAACCCGTCGCAAACATCTCCAGCCCGGTTCGGCTGAGAGCTGGTTCAAACCCCCCCAAAAGCCAACATGATACGGAGCACAAAGTCCACGATCTCCCGCTCGAGGATGCTGATGGCTTGGTACTGTATCAAATGCTCATCGCAAAGTAGCCAAGATGAAAGGCAAGCTGACACGCATGTGTGATTATTATTCTCGCCCTTTGCATGTCGTTAGAATCCAGCCGTCTTTTTTCCTGTTTTTGCTGTTTTCAACAACATGAGATTTCACGATTCAACATACATGATACAAAGAGCTCCGTTGCGCTGCTCCACTCAGGCCCAGGGCCAATTCCAAGATCTCGATCAGACCTTGCCAGCCGCAAAAATGGGCCGGCCCGTTCCCTTGTTCCAGAGGGCTGTGTGGTGGTGCAATTTGCCGGCTACGAGCCGACGACTTTTTTGAGGTGAAGTGTAGATAAATTAATTTTGTCGTTGTCGTTGTTTGGTTCTCGAGGCAAACATCAGCCTCAACAACAACATTCCAACATCTACGCATTCTACACATTCTACACATGTTATTCCACCCACCAATTCAACAGAGTCATTCCTGGTTTCTACCGCCCAAGGCGTATTTCCATCACTCTTGGTCGCTAAATGCGTGTGGGTTTGCTGGTGATAGTCTGACTCCCAAGGGCCAAATAAAGACAATCCATGACGCATTTACATCCATACTTCTTTGTCAGATAACTCAGCGACACATCCTCAAGGGGCTATGAGGGCCATTGGGGTCCACCTGAAGAGAAGAAAGCGATGCTAGTGATAAGTAGGGCATGTTTAGTTCAAACAGAGATTGAATATCCCGATATCTGACGTTCTGCCCACGTCCAGAGCCCGCTAGCATGACCTTCATAATCCCACGCCCCGCCAGAAAAAAGCAAAAATATACCCATCACAACAGGGACCTGTTTCCCGCGCTATTCGCAGAAACCCGCGTGACTGATCTCCAAGGCTAGTGGCTGGGCTAGTTGAGTCTCCATCTCTGGGTTTCTGGCTGAGGCGGGGGAGCGTTCAGCGCTCAATTAGCGGAAAAGCATTTCACCAAAATAAATACAAAAAAGCAATTATCCATCCCCAGCTCAAGGGAAAGGGGGGGGGTCCGGAAAACGGACGAAGGATGACTCTGGACTAAGCACCCGCTGCCTGCGGTTTGAAAACGCGCTTGCGACAAAAATGATCACGGAGATAAAGTTAAGCAAGATCGAATCATCAATGCCTGCATGCATGTGCACATTTTGGGAGCATACTTGACCAACTGGCTGGGCCGCCGCGTTTTCCTTTCTTTTTCTCCTTTTGCTTTTTTTGGCTTTTTTCATCCCCTCCCTTCTCGTTGCTTTTTCGTTCCGTCTCTGCATGCATATCCATGGATCTGATTTTATCTCGGTTTGCAGAGCTCAGAGAGTCAGAGGCTGCTGAGGAGTCCTTGCCATGTCGTAAACGGAAACCAAGGCATTCCTACTTCCATCAAATCTTGATATAGGATATGACAGATAATAACAGGAATAAGAAAAACACAAAGAGAAAAAGAAAAAGAAAAAGAAAAAGAAAAAGCAATGGGCCCGAACGAGTTCCTGGAAACAGATCACTCCGCCTCCCTCTCGTTTCTTTTCCTCAGTTTTGTCTTTGCTTCTTTTAAGGCTAGCTCATTTCTTTTTCCTCTGTTCTCAATGTAACTAGTGGCCCCGGCCGCACGTCGAGCAAATATGAAGAGAGCTGGGAGACCCCTCATCGCATCTCCTTTTCCGCTTGACGGCGCTCCGGGGGGGGGGGGGGCAACAGGGGGCATGGCCCATGGAACGGCCAACATAACCTGTCAGTGCGGCGCATTTTGAGATCCCTTTAAAAGTCTTGCCTGTGGAGTTACGTGTCAAGAGGTGTTTCATGTGAGCGGGTTCGGAGGAGTTGTGCATCTTCTTTCATCGAAAGCTTGCGCCTTCTCCCCCCACCCATCACATCGAGACTTCGTAAAAGCCAGCATTAATTTACAAGGGCGACAAACGCCAGGAGTGAGGAAGTAGTGAGGAAAGCACCCTTGCGACACACCGTTCCGCGGTGGCAGAAGTGCGTCTTCGGAGAGGGATCCCCTCGCAAGGAGTTAGCCAAGAGCCAATCCAAGCCAGTGAAAATTGGGAGACTTTGGGGGGGGATTTTTAGATACCGAGTTTATAGAATCTGGGGGTTCTCATGCACATTTTCGATGGTTTTAGCGGGAACGAGTGGTGAGCTTCGTCCCCCATCCCGCAGGAAAAAAAGAAAAACTGATGTAAGAAACAAGCACAGTTTTATCCGGCTTTTGATTTGAAGATCGAAAAAGCCCCTTCTTGTACTCCGTAAATGGGCGAATGCCAGCCTCGAGGAAGTTCTGGCTCAGATCCTCCGGGTCCTTTTTCAAAACCGGCAGACTATCGCTTGTTAAGTCTCCGATCTGCGGTCGATTTCGAACAGGGTGGGATCAGTCAACCAAAAAGGAAACATTCTGGCCGTGGGATTTGGGCGGCGACTGCGGTTGGATTATTGGCTCGGATTTTCAGCTAAAGTCTCCCACGCCCAACAACATGGTTCTGATTCATGATTGTCAGGAAACGGCGGGGGAGAAGAGAGAGCAACTCATACCCTGAGCACCTTCACGGCCCCCCATTTTCGTTCTTTTCCCCGTTGGGCTTGGACGGAGATTATATTTTCTTTTTCTCTTCGGCTTCCCTCCAAAAACAAGCCCACTTGGGTCGCTCGGTGATCCCGTATTGAACAATCAGCGCGGGTAGCTCACCAGGATTAGGATCCAAAAAAGAAAAAACCCACCCGGTACCGATTTCGCAAGCAAAATAAATAACCTGCCGAATCACAGGCGGGCAGATATCCACTTTGTCTTTGTGAAAACACACCGACGCCACGGCGCCATCGTTCAGTTTGGGTTGGTGAATGCACCACGCGTCCGGCCTTGCACCCCCAACATGGCAGCACAGGAATGACGACTGTGGGCCAACAGGCATCGTATTTTTTCTCACCAATAGAGCTGCTTGAAGCTGTCGCCGTGCTCTCTGCAGATCGGTTGCTTGAAAGCAATTTTTCCTCTGCTGTGGAACACTGTGTGCCACTTGAAAAGTAGCCATTCAATTTCGACTTCTTCTGATGACGCTTCAGATTAAACGATTTATATCCCGAAGCTGTACAATGTTGTCAAGCTCAATCGAGATTTTAGATTCTACACGACCCGAATGAAACATTTGACAGCCAAGCAACTGGACTGTGTCTCGCTCATCCTTGGGAAGGGATAACATGTGGACGTGCTTCAGTCGCTGGTCATATTTTAACCCCGGCCGTGGAGAAGATTTTCTGCAAGACAACGGGCTGTTCGGGCTGTTCTTCTGAGCCCTGGAAACCGGGGAAGTGGGAAAGGCAGTCTGGGTGTCAATAGCTGCAATATTGTCCGGAGATAAGGCCAGTTATCGAATAACCAGTGATTCATTGGGTAACAGATTTCGCCCCGACCGGCGCTCCATTGATGGCAGGCTGCAGATATATGTTGGTCATGGATGAACGCATATCAAAGCTTGAAAATCTTCCGTAAAAGTCCAGACAATCCAATTGCCTTTGATTGTCACATCCATGGATGGCATGCGTATATTCAGCCATGCTGATTTTGTTGAGATCATTCGATATTCCCAGCTTTAGGTTAGGGCTGCGAAATTCGGTGCTTTTGCGGCGAGGATATCAAAATCTCGCACTTTATAGAGCCCTTCGTTTTATCGCTACTGCGCGACACAGGTAGTTTTCTCTGATACATATAGACAACCGATAGCCCTGTAACTCGCGCCCATCTCTTCCCCAAAACATTTGGTATTTAGAGCTGCTGAGGTCGATTGTCTTCTTGACCCGCGCCTGGCCCCTTGATAGAGAAACACCCGACATCCAGGTGGATAGATATCATGAACATGTGGAGAAGAAGCAAATAGCATATTTGAACCACGTTTTTTTCCCTTTCCTTTCTTTTTCCTTTTGCTTTTCCTTCCTTTTTTATTTTTCTATTTTCTTCTTATTTTTCTTTTCTTTTCTTTTCATGTTTTGTTTTGTTATCTTTTTAGTTTTTTGGAAGATAACTTTATTTTGACGACGGCGAACAGCCCAAAGAGGGTCAATTTTGGGGACACTTTCTCGGTCCTCATACATATATAACCTTCTCCTGTTGCGGTGTCGTTGCTGGCATCCTCAGTCATTCTGCTCTCCCGCGGTTCGCCTGTGTGCCATTTCAACAGATCGATTTATTATTCTTTCTGTATCTTCGTCCACCTAGAGCTGGCGCTTCTAAAACCTCGGGTCAAACAACAAGCGGGAACCTGCCATACAGTTAACTTCTTTCACGCTTTCGTCAGATACGACCAGCAGATGAGCATTGATCGACTGCCCAGAAAATCCCAGCTGAACCGAATGTTTCAGAGGAGCTTAAATCGGCAAAGGCTTACTTGGTTGTGGGATGATGCTTTATCTGATAACTTCCACCCGGTGAACAAACGCAAGCCAACTTACCTCCATATGTCGGTGGCATAAAGGCAAACGACGTTCCTCGCAGTAGCGGATCAAAGAAACTCAATGCAAGCGGTGACCATTCACAAATCACTCAGCCCATTTCCTCATTTCTTCAACTGAAACGAGGTGAGTAGTTGTCTGGAAGACCCGTCCGCCATGGAATAGGGGCGCGAGAAACAGCGCGAGCCCGACAGTTTGTTAGCCACTGGCCGTGGATACGTCGTTTAACCCATTCAACGGGCAATTTCTTGTGGTCTACCACCGGGCTGTTGGCTTATTGAATGGAAGTGACGCCTCGACGCAGGTGATAGGCTTCACGGTACAGCTGGAATCATAGCAACCCCTGTGGCATACATGTTACATTGGGACAGACTCGGAAAACCAAACTCTGTTTGGGGGGGGTTGATGCGTACCAAAGGCAGCCATAAAGGCCATGTAGTAGAATGATTGATCATTCAACGGCCATGCCCCCCCTCCGCCCGCTTCTCATCTTCATTCCGTGCAAATCCCTGTATAGTGAACTCCGTTGTCTGACCAGAAACACCCCTCACTTCGCCATACCGACCGAGCCATATGATCCCTCGTTTGGGACGAGTCATCTAGGAGATACAGGAAAATCACTTCTGCATTTCCTACGTCCCAAGGAGAGACCCGTTCACGGACCCACGGATTCTGGTGGCGTTGCTCAGGGGTTCTGAGAACATTGTTGTCATCGCTCAAGATGTCCTGAGTTAAAAATGTCTGTTGAGATTCCATCTGAGCTATGAATGCACGTACCTCTCTATCCACTGACTTGTTGAGAAATAAATCGGTATATATATCAGAGCAACTTACCAGTTACACGCGATCAACTCACTGCGCAAGATAAATGAAGGATTATAATAGATTTCGCCGGCACCTTGGGTATAGCTTTGCACCAAGGAATACCTCCTGAAATACCTCCTCCAGTGTGTTGACACCGTTTCTTTGAGGTTTGGAAGCAATGCAGTAACGACAATGGCCAGATGAGTGACCTCAGGAGTGTCAAGGGATCTCGTGCAAGATGTGTAAACTCCACCCCGGCATGATCAAAACTGTTGATAAGCGCTGGAGTATGTTGATCTTATTGAGTAGTGGGAGAGGTACCGTCATTCATTTTTTTCTGACAACCTGGAACGCAGACCTTCAGAGTGGCGTATTCCTCAATTGGCTGCCTGACACTGAAACCAGCTTCATGAAAACCCTATCAAGGGAACAACAGAAGTGTTTGAATACAACCCAGTTGAACAAATCAAAATGATGGTGGATACACATCGCATCCTAGAGCGATGCTCTCTAGCCGCGAAACATCCAACAACATTCGGGGGAAAGCTTTGTTGGTCTATTGGCCTCAATACCCTGAGCCAAGGGCAGGCTATATATGCGTGGGCACGTACAGACAATTGAACGCCAAACGTCGTTCAGATGCCATACTCCATCCATTCCGAAAAACACTCATAGGTACGGAACGATACGCGATACGAATGGTCCCACTACGCCGCGGCCGGAAGAGGGGGGGAGAGGGCCAAGTAAGAATGGCCATTATACTCATAGAAACAAAATCTTTTCCTCTCCCTAGGCTAGATAGATAGGTAGGTAGGTGCAATATAATATTAAAATGAAATGCGAACTTCACCCTTCTTCAACCCTTCAAACGATACCTTGCAATTTGACACAGGCATACACGACTGGAATAATAGAATCACCCAGACCTCCCTATCTTCCTTTGCCATATCATGTGGCCGACCAATACCAACTTTCTGCAAAAAGGGGATGAATATGGAAATGAAAATGGAAAATTCAAGATTCCGAGAAAATGAGGACAAAAAGTTGCCCTCTTCCAGGGGAGGTGAGAGGAAAGGTTGGAAAGGATAGAATAATAAAGATGACAATAAAGAAATGGAGAAAGAGAATAAAAAAAATATCGTGGCTATAAAATCAATCAAAAAGAAACCCCGTAATGACTACATAAAACCATAGAAACGGAAACGAATGAGCAAAATAAAGAGAAAAAAATAGAACCCGATAAGAAATTTATAACAACCCATCCAGATCCTTTGGCGAATACAAAAAAAAAAAAAAAAAAAAGAGAGGGAGAGAGAGAAGAAAATCACCTTTGCCATTCCCAGTTCCGTTTTTTATTCCCTTTTTCTCCACAACCCCACAACACACAATCAACTCGCTTTTCTATCAGTTTCACGTTGCCTATTTCTCTCGCTCTCCCACAATACGCCCCACCCCCAGAATGAGACGTAAGAACAAAACTCCATGGGGAGGGGTGAATATAGAAAAATAGGCAGAGGGATAGGACGGTTTTCGAGAAGAAAACGGAGGATATGGCAGGATAGGGTATGGTGAGTCAATTGTATAGTAATCCACAGAGTAAAAAGTATCTCCCTTAGAATAATTTGCGTTCGGTTCATTATACTTTGTCCAATGGCTTGATCGTGTGGTCTGCTTCCTATGAGCCGTGTATCATATGTTGGGTTGTATGTTGTAGAGGTGAGTGAATAGGATGGTTTGCGTAGGTGGGCAATGAATGAGTCGTCGTTTGAAGAGGGCATGTCGATATGAATAAAGGAGGAGGAAAATGCTTATGACCTTCGATCCCAGTTGGTATAGCTATTGCCATAGGTGGGTTTTATCCCAGTCAGTATCTTAACCTGGTATGACGTATGACTAGTTAATATGCGAGGCGACAAATGCAAAGAGCGGGAGGAAGGGGGTTGGGTCTGGGGAAGTTTGGGTCTGGGTCTGGGTTTGATGCATGCAAAACCAGCGGCTGGCTACTTGGTTTGGACCGAAAAGAGGACATTGTGGTCCTAATAATGGTGGGGACAAATAATGGTATAGGGAAGAAAGAACGAAAAAAAAAACACAGAAAATTAAAGAAAACAATAAAACTAACCTCCAGATTCTAGCACGCATGTCACCGCTCCCAGTAGCGAACAAGTTCCCAGTTGGGCTTGGTGCGACAGAGATGACTATATTTTACCAAAAAAGCAGACGGTTAGAATATGAAACAACACCCACAATATGAGCAATTGAAAACTAACCGGAATTCTTATGACCCTGCAACATCATCTGCGCATTTCCAGTAGCGGGATCCCAGAACTGTACGCCACGATCCTTAGAACCACTCATCACCCAGCGTCCATCGGGTGTCAAGCAAACGCTAAGAACGAAGTCCTGTAAAGACAAGAGTACGTCAGTTTATGTTGCAGCGCGTGACAAAAAACGGTTTGGTGAAAGAAAGTCGCCTCAAAACTAACCTTATGACCCTCAAATGTCCGAACACATTTCCCGCCCTTCGGACCCGCACCGGGAACCATGCCCCTCGGCGGCGTCAACTCCCACATCTTAATAGTCTTGTCTAGACTTCCCGAAACAAGATCCCTGCCATTGGGCGCGAAGGCAACAGAATAGACACTGTCCATGTGTCCATCAGGGTTCTCCAGACGTTCGACTAAATATCCGGTCGTGGTGTCCCAGACTCGAACGCTCTTATCCAGAGACCCGGCAGCAACGAAGCGCCCGTCAGGGGAAATGGCGACGGTGGTAACGCCGTCTTCGATGCTGAGGATTAGTTCCTGTTTGCCATCGATGATATCCCAGAGGCGAACGGTCTTGTCGCCGGAGCCGGATGCGATGTAACGACCATTGCGGGCGAAGTCGAGGGAGTAGATATCTTGCTCGTGGCCGGAGAAGATGTGTTTTATGGTTCGGCTAGCGATATCCCACACCTATAGTATAACGCGGTTAGTTAACTATCAATCTGAGAGGAAGTCGATGGGATGAGACAAATAAATATTTCGTACTCTGATTTGTTTATCCTCCGCACCAGTAGCCAAGTATCTTCCATCGGGACTGAAGCAGACGCTGCGAATATAGAGGTCTCCGTCTTTATCCAGTACACTTTCATCCTGCAAAGCAGTAACCAGCTGTCCAGTCGCAACATCAAAGATCTGCGCAGAGTGGTTGCAGCCGGTAGCAACATATTTGCCGTCATTGCTAAATCTGACACAGCAGACAACGCTATCATGAACGAGGTGATGGACAAGGTCGACATCCAGAACGCGCGGCACCTCAGGGTTGAAAACGGCGTACCAATCGGCGCCTTCCTTTTTCTGGCTCGGGGGGAGCTTGTCAGGGTCGAGATCCGCCAATGTGTTTCCAACGCGATAGCTCAGTTGCTGGCCAGTCGGGGTGGGACGAGGAATCTGGGGTGAGGCGCGTGGGTCAGGGTAGGCGACCTGGTGATTTTGCTGAGGAGTCGCGGGACCAGGGGGCGCGCGATTGGCTCTGCCTTTTCCCGGACCCGGTGAAGAAGCCGGAGGAGGCGGAGGTCCATATCCTGTACAAGGGGCACTGGTTAGAAATGATTTGCTCCTCTGCGAAATTTTTGGGTTCCTCTTCTCCGGTTTAACAGTGAGGGATTGGGCTTGGAGCATACCATTGACTGCTGAAGCAGGCTGATATCCTCCAAACGCACCTTGCTGTGGTTGAGGGGGTCCTTGAGGAGCGGACCCGGGCTGTTGAAGCGCGTGCTGGGGTGGCTGTTGTTGGTCCTGCGGAGGAGGCGGTGCAAGGGCAGGAGCTCCACCACCTGGATTGGCCATGATACCGCCAAATAGATTAGCAGGGCCATGGCCAAGAGCCGGGGGAGGAGCTTGTGAAGGCCCAGCATGTGTTGGCGGGCCTCCGATATGGGACTGAGGTAGATGGACACCGCGAGATTCAAGTTCTCGTCGCAAGGTACGTATTTCAGCCTCGTATCTGTCGCAAAGTAAGCAAACGAACAAGAAGCAACATACGATCGGCTGATTTCTTCACGGGAGAATATATAAAAGACGATAAAACAACATACTCTTGCTTCATTTTTATCTGCGCTTGTTCCAACTGGTAAACCTTTTGCCGGATCATCTCCATCTCCTGGAGCTGACCCGTCACTGCCAATGAATGTTCGTCAGCTAAAGGACATCACATACTGCGAAAAGGGAAGCAAATTGCACCCGATAATAGAAATAATAGAAATAAACGCACATTGATGCTCGAACTCCCCAGTACTCCGCGTTTGGTTCTCATATTCCTGTCGTAGCTGGTCCAGCAACTCTGTTAAACGAGAGTTGGGAGCGGCAACCATGCCACGATGTGGATTATACATGGTTTCCCGTTGGTAATTTTTCTGGTTCTTTTCGTGCGCAGACTTTTGAAGGTGTGTTGGCGGGCGCGCGAGCCTGCAAGGGGCGTGGCTGGCCGTAAGTTATTGATCGAGGTTATTTCTCCCCTTTTTACTATATTGAAGGAGTTCGACGGCAAGGGTTTGGTATTTGGGGGCGTGCGATGACGCCGTTTCCCCTTGGGACTGGATAAGGGAGATGCTGTGGAGAGGGGGGTGTGGATTTTATGGATGTGAGGACGAGCTGTGTGGTATAGGAGGGCTGGCAAGGTCAGCGCATCTGTATTGCGATTGTACAGGCGGACCGCAACGCTGATGCGGATGTTTGCCGGTGGTGATGGGCGGTGATGGTGATGGCGAGAGCGGTGATGGTGGAGGTTGAGTCTTGAGGCGAGGTTGGGAAGGAGAAGGGACGGAAGCGCCGCCGCTAATTACCAGATTGGGAATGAGGCTGAGATTTGACGCCAGAAGCGAAGTGGGACGGATTCTTGGCCACCACCACGGATAAAAACTCCAGCCAGGGCGACAACAACCAAAAGGACAGACAGGACAGATATGTATGTACCTTCGGGACGAAAGTCGGTTGGCCAAGTCAGCGGATGGAAATGAAAAAAAAAAATGGCAAAGAAGGATGTGGGTGGATGTTGAACGAGGACTAGAAGGGAGTCCAGCCAGTGAGGAAAAGGAGAGGCACAAAGATCAGTTGAAGGAGGAGGAGAAACAGAAAGGTGGAGGACGAGGAGGAAAGCTGGAATATTCCCGACCGATTGCCGTGGGCCCCGTGTCCGTGCGATGATGCGATCTAGCAACAGAGGTCCAAGATCCTGGGAACAGAGCAGAGGGGATTCCAAGGGAGAACACAAACCATAATTACAACAACAACGAACCTAAATTGAACGGGCGGATGGTGCTGTGCAACGACACCCCCCCTGGAGCTACGCCCACGGGTTACATACAATAGAGGACAGCACTAGAAGCGGGTAAATAATTCCTGGGTTGTCTGTCGCCTGGGGCTGGGCTCCCTGGTATGCCCTGGCAAGGAAGGCTAGGTAAATCTGGGTCCTGGAGGTGGGTTGGTGTGGGTAAGCTGCATGCAAGCGAAAGCTAGAAAAAAAGAAAGGGCAGCAAGCAGCCAGCAAGAGAAAAAGAAAAGAAAAAAAGGTAAAAAGGTTTCAACCCACGCCCTCCCGAGCCAAGGTTGAGTGGGCTGTGGCTGACTTTTGCTCTACCAACTTCTGCTGGCTGAGGCTTGCGTTATGCATCGCGATGCATGCATATTTCATACTGCATTATTGGCTGACACACAGCATCATCCCATGCAACCCTTCTCCTCATTTTTGAGCATTATTCTTCTCGTATTTACTGATTACGTTTGTTTCCAGCTTAGTCTTCATAGAGCCAGCTGATATGGAAGAATTGATGGACCCAGATCAAAGAGAAATACATATGTGAACAATGCCATCCAGGAACTTATTATTATTGGTCTTCTTTCCCCGGCATTTGAGATAGGGCTGTTGCTATATACATATCTGGAGCTGGACAGGAGAAATAAAAGGTAAAAAGTACAGCAGTTTGAACACTTGCTTCCATGAGCAAAATGTGTTAATATCTGGCCGTTAGTTAGCATTTCCCTATACACATTACTAATATTTAACCTCACATGCTGGAAACAAACAAAAAGCAAGATGCACAGCGAAACAAAGCCCACAAAACCACCTGTTGCAGAGTGCAGGAACCCAGATGCACACCATGAGGAGGTGAGGATGTTTTCTTATTCCGCTGGCGTGGTCTGCCATCAGGCCTGCTGGATGAGCAGCATCCGCGACATGGCGACACCCCACCGATCGGCTGCAGGTGCCCCTGGCGCCAAGCTGGCCTGCTGCAACGGAAAAAAACACCATGAGTCTTTTTGGAGCATGGCGCGTTGACCGGGCCAGCTCTTGTCTCGTTAGTCCCGGGGTGATTTATAATAATGACCTAAACTTGTGCCTAGAGGGTGGGTTTGGACCATATGGAACAAACGAGTCTCCCCTTTTTTCCTCATTTTCTAGGGGGGCGAGAAAGGGACACGGCCACGGAATCTAAATGGACATTGGCAATAATCTCTCAACCTGGAATGGAGAGTTTTATGTAGTTTATGTAGTTCATTTATGTAGTTCATTTATTTTACTTTAATTTTATGTAAATGAGAAACATATTCCTCGTATACAAAGCACAAAGCAATTTCAACATCCGTATTTTTACGCGGCGTACGTCTGGGACGTGAAAGATTGATAAGATGGGCCGCGATCGCCGCTCTGATTGGCCGAGCCGCCGCCCGCAGACCCACTCTGCCCCTTTTCGGCAGGAACTCCTCCGGCTCGCATGACAAGATTTCGCCGGATAAAATATCCCCAACGCCAACCGCAACATCAACAACATCAACAACCAACATCACCACCGCCAACTCTCCTTTACACTCCTTTTCCCTCCTTTGCACTCATCCAGCTGCCAATTGCTGTCGTTGTCCTCTCCGTGAGCTGCCACATCTCTCTTTCTAAGGGGTAGCCACTTCCGCACCCTCCGTACAGTGCTTATCAACTCCTGCGCGCCTGGTTCGCCCTGTATTCCTTCCGACTTTCAACGGGCAAAACTTCCCCCATTGAACCGCCTCGCAGAGGCCTGCGTCCTGTATATATATAGAGAGATATATATAAAAGAAACCACGAGATTCGCGTATTGATTAAATACCGCAGCCATGGACGTCATTCTTGAGGTTTTCGATACCTTTCTTTTTGACTACTTCTACGCCAAGTTTGCGCCCGCCAAAGATGCTGCTGCCATCGTCTCCAGCTTCAGCGGCAGCCTCAATGCAACCAAGTACGACTTCGTGGGCGCTGGCGGATACGTATATCAACCGACAAGTACCTATTTCAAGCTGCAGCCCTCGATACACGCCTATACTACTTCGCTCACCAGGGATAATCTGTGGAGGCAGCTGGTTACCCTCTATCTCATCACCTGGTATGGCGCTCTAATCTGCCCCCCTTCCATTTTTTTTCTATTTCTATGGCTAATTGAAGGGGAAATAGGATCTTCGGACTCCTCGTCTACTTCGTTTTCGCCACGCTCTCCTACGTCTTCATCTTCGACAAATCAACCTTCCAACACCCCAAGTATCTCAAAAACCAAATCCGCATGGAAATCAAACAAGCCTCCATCTCCCTTCCCATCATGGCTATCTTAACCGCCCCTGTCTTCCTCCTCGAAGTCCGCGGTTACGCGAAATTGTACGACAAGTTCGACGACGCCCCCTTCCCGCTCTACAACTACCTTCAATTCCCCTTCTTCCTCCTCTTCACCGACTTCCTCATCTACTGGATCCACCGCGGCCTCCACCACCCTCTCGTCTACAAACACCTGCACAAACCCCACCACAAATGGATCATGCCAACCCCTTACGCCTCGCATGCCTTCCACCCGCTCGACGGCTACGCCCAAGGCATTCCCTACCACCTTTTCCCGTTCTTCTTCCCCCTGCAGAAATTCGCCTACGTCGTGTTCTTCGTCTTCATCAACATCTGGACCGTCCTGATCCACGACGGCGAGTACGTTGCCAACTCACCCATCATCAACGGCGCCGCCTGCCACACCATGCACCACCTGTACTTCAACTTCAACTATGGCCAGTTCACCACCATCTGGGATCGACTGGGTGGTAGCTATCGGAAGCCCAATATCGAACTTTTCCATAGGGAGACGAAGATGGCCAAGGAGGAGTGGGAGAGACAGGTCAAGGAGATGGAATCCCGCGTTCAGGCTGTTGAGGGTGGAGATGACCGAACGTACGTGACGGATGTGGATGTGACGGAATCGAAGAAGTCGCGGTAAGATAGATCCTAGGGGCGGCCTGAGAGGACATGTGAACAACACCGATTTAACGATACGTGAAAAACCACCGTTTTTCTCTTTGCTTTTTTTTTTCGTCCAATTTTTGTTTGTTCCATTTTTTTTCCTCTTAAACTTTCAACTTTTTTTAAATCCTTCTTTTGCGCATTGTTCCCCCGAAGAACGTTTCAAAACTTAATATTAATAATTATTAAGGAGCGTGGGATGCAGAGCGACGAAAGAGATAGAATCCCCCACAGCCGCATCGCCCCATGTTTCCGTTTCTTTTTCTTTTTCTTTTTCTTTTTCTTTTTCTTTTTCTTTTTTATACTTCATTGTCCTTTTTTCCCCCAATTTTGCATCCCCTTACCACTCATGCCCTGCTTTGTATTGCATTTCTTGCCACCAGTGGAAAGAAGAAGAAGAAGAAGAAGAAGAACATGGCATGCACAAACGCACATATATCTTGTATATACATATCACATCATTGTTATTGTCAGTGTCAGTGTAAAATCAGACCAGATCAGATCCTCGAAATCATTTGTTTG
>PDNC01000117.1:0-86917 GCA_002572885.1 Blastomyces parvus | reverse complement strand
TGTATGTGAGGGGAAATATGGTCTGGGCCTTTCCTCATTCTCCGCACCACCACGCAGACCCTGCACAACATAGCTCTCTCATGAGGGGCGGAGGCTAGAAGCAGCAGCTAATGAAAAAGAAAAAAAAAAAAGAAAAGCAACTATACAAAAGTTAAAAAGGCATCCATGTGTAGCCAGAGAAATAACCCGATTCGTCGTGAAGGCGATCATCAGCGGCTCGAGCTTCCTTCTCCCTCCCTTCCTTGCAGCCACAGCCAGCGGGCCAGTGGTGGTGTGGTGCAACGAGAGACAGTTACCGCCTCCCCTGGTCTAGCTCCTCTTAACGGATGCCACATATGAATGGAATGGGCATCATGCAGATTGCAGGAGGAGATAAGGTAATGTGAGAATGTAGATAGATAGCCGGGACCTTGGGGGCATCGCAGGGCAAGGGGGAGAAGGGGACCTTGGGGGGCGGGGATGGAGCAGCAGGATAACTAATTATTATGTGTCTAGTATGAATGTTATATATATAATAGGTCCGCCCCCATTTTCTCTTGTCGGATTTTTGCTTTTCTTCTTCTTCTTCTTGTTCTTCTGCCAAATTTTGATATGGGATGCAATATCTGCCAGCTGCTCGGGAGATTTTCTATCAATGTACCGCCACTACTACCCACCAATATGGGCCTTGGGCCAGATGGAGATTCAGATGGAGATTGAGATGAAGACGTCGATAACCCACGGCGACAGAAATGAATCAATATCTAGTGCCTCTGATAGGGATTATTCCTCATCTTGCAGCAGGAAATGAGAGCTGGCCACCCACGTCCACTGAGCAACCATGAAGCCCAAAAAAGGAGGAAAAGAGGGGGGAAACGGAAGAAGAGAGGAAGAAGAGTCGCCATGCCAGATCCGCTATTTCAAACCAGCCAGAATTGAACAGGAGATGCCATTATCTATTATCTATTCCGCCAGATGTTGTGAAGAGAGAGAGAGAGAGAGAGAGAAATGGCTCGGCCTGACTAACAAACAAACAAACCCGGGTCCAGTGACTTCCAAGGTTCGGCGTCAGAGCCGCATTCGCTTCCTCCCAAACACAAACCTCAAGTTCTCAAGTTCTCAACCACCGACACCACCAACCATCACCGCATCACCGTCGTCTTCTTTGTCTCCCTCGTGCTCCTCTTCCTCTCCTTCCTCCTCCTCAGCAACAACAACAGCACATCGCTACTCGATGCGATAGGCCTCTTCTCTTCTAGTTGTGACGGTACGTACTGGCCCCTCCTCTGCGGCTGGCTCTAGTGGGCGTCTTGTGTTTGGCCCCTCGCTTGGAGCCACCGCCGCTTTTCAAGCTTTCCCCGCATCGCACTGTCCGGCATTTTTGACAATTTCTTTTTTCTTTTTTTTCCTCTGATTTTTGGCCTTGGAGGGGCGATAATTTTACTTTTGAATTTTTCGTTTTTTTTTTTTTGCCGTTTTTTCCAAGTATTTTCTTTTCTCGCCTTCTGCTGACTTTGGGTCCCGACTGACAAACATTTTACCCTCTTTTTTTCTCATTTTGCCTTTTCAGGAACAAATAATCAACATATAAAATTCCAAACCTCCCCCTCTCATCCTCCTCCTCCTCGACTCTCAACCCAGATCGATTTACAATAATCCCACCTCCCGATTAAATCTCCGGTCCTCTCGATTACCAACGTTTCACTTCCCCCCTTCGGTCCTTATCTACAAAAGAGAAATACTTTTTTACAAAGTCGCCAAAGATGGATTACCAGTCAGGCAGCCGTGGATGCTTCAATTGTGAGTCTGCCGTTTAATCACTGCGGTTACAACCCTTCTTGTGTGGTGTTTGAAATTTTGCTTGTGGCGGCGTTGGCTGTGTGGGTTGCCTGGAATTGTTTCCTCTGGACTATTCGTCCCTCCAGCCCTCGCTTGGCCGTTAATTTCTCTGCGGGGCTCGTGCAATATCGAAATCACATCAAAGCGATCTGCGATATTTTTATTTTCTTATTTTCATTTTTTTACCAATATCGTCCTTGCACTTGGAAACTTTATTTCCCAACTCCCTATCGAGTGCTATTTTGGTCCTAACCAATGTTTACTAACACCCATTTCCGTTATAGGTGGCGATGCCTCTCATCAGGTTAATATGTTTTGCGCCCTGTGGATTCGTGGATGGCATTGATTTTTGTTTTTTCTCTCCCCATTAGGCTCGTGATTGCCCCAAGAAGGGAACTCCTACCTGGTAAGTCATTCAGCATCGTCTCATCTATCCCTGTTTCGTGTCTAACTCTATTTTCGTTCAGCTACAACTGTGGTGGTAAGTCGCCAAAACCCAGGTTTCATGGACGAAGCAGATTTTAATGTGGTTTGTGTTTTGTGTTATCAGGACAGGGACACGTCAGTAAGTAGACGCATAGAGCCCCCAGTCCTCAATGACAATCCCACATGGAATCCATCTAATGCAATTTCCCAATTCAGGCCGTGAATGCACTGCTGCCCCCAAGGAAAAGACCTGCTACCGATGCGGGCAGACCGGACATATCTCCCGTGACTGCACATCTGCCGGATCCGGAGACACCTACAACGGCGGTGGTTACTCTGGAGGTGGTGGTGCTGCTGGCGGCCAGGAATGCTACAAGTGCGGCCAAGTCGGACACATCGCCCGTAACTGCTCCCAGAGCGGAGGTTACCAATCCGGTGGTTACGGTGGTGGTGCTGGTGGTTACGGCGGTGGCTATGGCGGCGGCCGCCAGCAGACTTGCTATTCGTGCGGCGGCTACGGGCATATGGCTCGCGACTGCACTCAGGGTCAAAAGTGCTACAACTGTACGTTTTATCCCCATTGTTTTCCTGCCCCTCTCCCTGTCCTCTTTCTTCATTCCTCTCTGTCTCTCTCTTTCCGCCTCTCTACACAAATATGATATCCAATTCTGATTTTTCTTCTTTTCTTCTGTCCTTCAAGGCGGCGAAGTTGGCCATGTCTCTCGAGACTGCCCCACCGAAGCCAAGGGTGAGCGCGTTTGCTACAAGTGCAAACAAACCGGCCACGTCCAGGCAGCCTGCCCCAACTAAGCACGCCAAAGAAAAAGGGCGTTTGTTGGGGTCGTCGTGAGAGAGAGAAATCGAGGAGAAATTGGGTTCCCTTTTCCTTTTTTCTTTTCTTTTCCTTCCGGCCAGCATGTGGGCATGCATGTGTTTTGTTGCCCTGCCTGCATGGCCCATTTGGAAGGATAGCCTGGTCATGACTCGGATATGAGAAAAAATCTTTTCTTTTTTTTTTTATATTTGGGCCCCTTCCCCCTTTCTTGTTTTTCTTTTGTTTCCTTTTTTTTTCGTCGTTTTTCTTATACTTTAAATCATCATGAGATTATGCCTCTTTCTGTTTTCTTGTCTTCTTATGCTACCACTACCGCTACTACGTCACACATGGAAAGAAAAACAATCCCTTTTACTTGAAACAAAAATGAACACCGCCACCCATACTCACCCTCCCATGCACACACACACACACACACATATACATACACCCTGGCCTGGATTTGGTTATGTCAAGGAAATCGAGAAAGCACTGATAGGGAAAGGAGAAATGAAGGTGAAGAAAGTATGGCAACAAAAGAAAAGGGAGAAAAAAGATAGTCAAGCGCTGATGCAAGGTCTTGTTTGCAATGTTTTTTTTATGGATTTCCTTCTTTATATACGATGAAGAGACAGAAATTGAGAGTGAAATGAGAGAAGAATGGCAATGCAAAGCAAAGCAAGGCACACACACACACCCATATATACCCCATGACACACATGCATGCAGGGCATGTATGGACACAACTCCCTCAATCAAACCACAAAATTGGATCAACATTGGCACTTTTTGTGTGTTTTCTTGAGATTGGTTTTTGTTTCGGAAAAAAAAATATCTTATATACATATCTATTTCTTTTCTTTTTTTCATTTTTGGTTTGGTCAAGGCTGCATATTTTCTACCTCCTGGTTTGAATTTACTTACCATCTTCATTACATTTTTTTTGGTGTATTTTGTTTTCTTGATAAGTGCACATACCTGCACTTGCATCTGTCTACGGCGGGGTCTGAGCTATCTCACCATTTCAAAGAAAGAAAAGACTAGCTCTGATACAAATTTTCATTTTACTTTCTTCCTTTTTCTCACGGGTATGTACAATCTACGCCTTCTCGATTTTCAGTATTCTTTATATCTGTATTTCTTTTTGGAAAACTAAGTTATTATCATCTCCTATCTATATATAGAATGGATAAATGTATCAATCAAATAAAACAGGTTGACCGCGGGGATTCTCTTTTTGCCTAATTCTCTTTATTGGTTTATGAAAGACAAAGTCAGTAGAGGAAAATTTGTTCATTTCACTATCAATTTCAGTGATGGGGTGTCCTCACTACATGTCAGCTTATGCTTTTCTTGTGGAGTAGATTGCTATGCTTTATCCTTGATTTATAGTAAAACCATTTTCTCTTTGATGGAGAGAGAGAAGGAAGGAGAAAATATTAACATCATCATTGTTTATTAAGAATAATTGTGTTCTCTTTGTTGCAAACCCGAAATGAAATGACTAACTAACTAACTAGCGTTGGATTCAAATTTTTGCTCAAGGAATTACCCTACAGACATCGTGCAGAACAGAAAACGTGTAGAACAGAAAACATGTAGAACAGAAAACGTGTAGAACAGAAAACGTGCAGAACAGAAAACGTGCAGACTCAACTCCTCACTCAGGGTTGGCCGGTGGGTGTCTGGGTACGTATAGCCCAAAGACATGGCCTGAGCACTACCAATCTATCCCCCCTCCCATTTCCTCCTCTCTCCTACTTACGATCCTTCCTCGATCCCGACATACCTACATTCTGATTAGCAATCTTAACCGCCTCCCCCAAATCCATATCCCCCACAATCTTGTGCTTCACCTCCTGTCCCCCTTCCCCCTCAAGAGTCACAGAACTAGGACCCTGAAACGCATATCTCCGCCCCTTTGGTGCCTGATAGGGGTTCATGCGAACAGCCTCCTCATACGTTGGGATACCGCGGTTGCGCCGGATGGCTTCTTCATCTTCGTCGCGGCATCGTCCACCAGCGGACTCGTTTATGGCTGCTTGCATTTCCGCATCATTGAGCTCTTCGACGGATGGGGTGGGAGGGCCAGTTGGGAAAGCCTCGGCGCGGCTGCGAGCAATGACCAACTCGAGGGAGAAGAAGCCTCCGGGGGGAGTGGGGGCTCTGTTGGATCCCCTGTGTGTTCTGCCGCCGCGGCTTTGGCTACTGCTGCTAGTAGTGTTCGCAGGGGCGCTGGGAGGACGGGGTCTTGCATCGTGGTCATGTCTTGGTGCTGGCTCCGGTGCCCGTGTGCGGCCGGGGGGGCGTCTCTGTGGCTCTGGTTCTGGTGCTCGTGTGCGGCCAGAAGGGCGTCTCTGTGGCTCTGGTTCTGGTGCTCGTGTGCAGCCAGAAGGGCGTCTCTGTGGCTCTGGTTCTGGTGCTCGTGTGTGGCAACGATGGCGTGTCTCTGGTATACCGATGAGCAATCTCTAGAAGTGTCCTGTTAGCAGCTGGCATTTCCCACACAATAGTATTGCGGGCAGGAAAGGGTGGGAACGTTAAATACATGCCTCTAACCGAGATGTCGGTGCTCTAGGCCTCCGCGCTCTAGGGGCATCCGATCGACGTCGTGGATGCGCAGGTGTAGGAGCTGCTGTTGGCTCACGGCGGCCGCCTGAGCGACTGTGACCGCCTGAGCGACTATGACCGCCTGAGCGCTCATATTCTTCAGGTTCCGCATACAAAGGGTCACCACCTCGCAGAACGCGGTCCATCCCCCCATCCCCCCACTGAACCGTCAATCGATTTTGTGCTCTATCCGTTCGCAAGCTCCTTCCTGACCCAAACTGTCGATCTAGTCTGGCCCGTTCTTCCTCCGCCGTCCTCCTCCTTCGGACCGCTCTCTCGTCGGCATCCGCAGCGCTTCTCTCAAGAACCAGTTGGAGCATCTCCTCCTCATCATGCCTGGTGCGCCGGGAAGCTGCAGCTAAGGCCTCAGATTCACGCAGAGCCCTTTCCTCCTCGGCCCGTTCTGCTCTTGCAGCATCCTTCAACTTCCTCTGGTGCTCCTCATGCAACTCCAGACTCGCTTGAAAAGCACGAGAGAGCATTTCATCTTCGTCGCATCCCATGGCTGGCAACGTTCTCGCCTTCACTAGAAACTAGGTGGACAAAATTGTTGTTTAAAATCGAAACTTCTCTTTCTTTGTTCGTGCAATCAATGACAGTAGGTATGAAGTCGTGGGCTATATCTTCTTCGTGAGTATAAAGAAATTAAAATAGAATAGCAAGTGTCGGGGGGGGCTCTCGCTCTTTTAAAGGCTCATATTTCACGACCGATGCTGGTGAATAATTTGGTGGCAGATGGAGTCATCAGGTCTGGCATCTACCCATGCGCTCAGTATTGCATAAGAGTGATAATCATAGTTTTGCTATGCATTTCTCCGTGATCGAGAAGCGTAGCGTATATAAAACGCTTAAAAAGGGAAGAACCTGAAACCTCAATCCTACAATATCATAAGTTGTAGTAAAAAGCCGTGGGCAGTCAGCTATACATCAAGTGTAGATTTCCAGAAAACACGAAAAGGATATCTCCCATAAAATATACATAGCCAATTAGTACGGCGTGCTTAAGAACTGCAACTGCACATCGCCATTCTCTTGAACTGCGGAACATCTCCGCAAAATCGCTCTTCCTCGTCTTTGTTCCAATTCCACTTCTCTTGGAATGGGTTTAGAGCCATATGCATGACACGGTCCAGAATTTCCCGATCGCCCTTGTTCTCGACACGTTGGATCACCTCGTCCAGGATCCAGGATCGTGGTAGAAACTGTAAATTATTGTCAGCATCCCTCATGTTGTTTAAACATAAAGTGTAACATTTGTGCATGCAAGCTTGATAGATGCGGGGACTCCCACTCACTTTCGGATTAACGGCTTTCATTTCCTTCTGTCTCTCTTCATCAGCTTCCGTGCCCCAGTCTTCGATGATGCGTTCCCGCCAGGAAGAAAGCCATTTTGCAATACGCTCCCTAGCAGATTCTTCCGTGTTTCCTATTCCCCCCACGCCTTCTTTGTGAAAGAATATACTTGAAATAGCCTTCCTCCTCTCATCGGTGTCGATTTCAGCGAGCGAAATGTTAGATAGATGTCTGAAAAAATGGTTGAAGTCCAGCTCAAGAGCCTCGAGAGTATCAAGCAGCTCTGAGAACAGCTCCTGGAAATCGGATTCTTTCGGAGTTTTCAACGCTAAGCGCGCCGACATGAGCCGTTTGTATTCATTCAGGAATACAGTTTTGTATTCTTCGCCCGTGTTATCAATGAGTTTCTCGGCTCTTTGTACCAGGATCTTGCCAAATTCTTCAGTCACTCCCTTTGAAACGAAGGTCTCGTCATCTACTTTATCGCCTGCGCCCATCAGTTCACCCAGGGACTCTCCAAGTCGGACTAAGTTCCACCATATCACACTTGGTTGGTTCTTATACGAATATCTAAGGAGATGGTCATCGTGGTTCGGGGTATATTGCGGATCAAAGTTATCCATGAACGCAAATGGGCCGTAGTCGAGGGAAAGACCCATGATGGAAGTATTGTCGGTATTTAACACTCCGTTCATGAAACCGTAGGCCTGCCACATTGCAACAGTCTTTGCGTTGCGTCGGACTATCTCTCGGTAGAGACGAGTGAAACGGTTCTCTTCAGCTCCTTCCTCTCCCTGGATTTCGTTTTTAGGCACACCTCTCAGAGGATAATCGACAGACGGTGTATCCTTCGCATCAGGCGATGTTGCAGATAAAGTTGCTGGAAGCGACTCCCACCCGGCAAAGACATCTTCTGCAACGTAAGTTGCCAGTTTCCTGGTGAGATCTCTATCACCGCGAGATCTGGGAAGGTCAAAACTTCCGATCCTTATCCATGATTGAGCAAACCGGGTCACAATAGCTCCGGGCTCCAGCCGCTCTCTTCTCACTTTGGAATTGGGTAACAGCACGAGCGAAAGGGCACGAGTTGTAGGAATTCCCAGAGCGTTCAAAGCTAGTATCAGAGAATTAGTGTACGTGCAGGTGGTTTTTTACGAACGGGCTGACCAACCTTCTGAAACTATATACTCCCTAATGCTCGAACGGAGAACGGCTTTTCCGTCAGCAAAGCGAGAATAAGGAGTCAGCCCAGCCCCTTTAATCTGAAGCTCATATCGAGTTTTCGTCGCGGGATTCGTTGATTCGAAGAGGCTGATGGCGCGCTATATATAAAATATTAGTATGGCAAATCGCCATAGCTGAAACAGAGAATAAATATGAAAGATAACTGAGCATACCCCATCGCCCAGCTGTCCGGCCCATGAACCACTATAGAAGTGATGGTTAATATATATCCTAATATCGGACGTTAAGTGGTGCTCTCAACATACAATTGCCAGCCTCAAAAGGTGTTAGCAGATAACTTATGATTACAGCTTGACTAAAGGTTCAATTTCCTGAGATTTGCAGGGATCTGGATGTTCTCACCGCCATAACACTGCGCCCACGGATATACTCCTCCATTCTCTTTATCCCAGAATATTTTATTTCCCGAAACAAGGTCGCGAAACTGCGCAGTCTTCTCCTCGCCGTCTTTGAGACCAATATCCTTCAGCGCCTGTGGGCTTACACTTAACAACTCCGGTTGATCTGTAGGTTCCGGGCGGACATAGGTAAACAAAGCCCCTTTTACAAGGCGGGGTCCCAGTGCTTCGCGGGGCGCATTGTGAGAAGATTCCGGGGTTTCGAATGCGGGGTCCGCAGGCAGTTTTGCTGTGAAGTTATTGGACTTGGGGAGTTCTGCTAGAGTTACGCCTGTAGCAGATGAATTTCCATTTCCATTTCCTGTATGCGAGCTGGATAGATGAGCGGCCATCTGAGCAATGCGGAACCGGACGATATGCGGTTGGCGGATGTTGCGCAACAGCATATGGCGGGGGTGGAATGGGATGTGCGCACTTTGCAGGGAGGGAGTATCAAACGATCGACTAATTATACGACAATCTAAATACTTTGAAATACAAGAAATAAAAATGGTCTAGAAAAATGAAAAGCATTGATGTTGCTGAGAGGAATAGATGAATGAGCAGTGGAACAGATACAGGTAAATATTGCCAAGGTTGGTTGTAATGATGACATAACCGCTGCATGAAACCTTGGAACCAACCACCCACTTCTATCTATAAATCCTCCACACAAGGGGAAAATCTATGAATGTCAAGATAAAAACAGCTTCTGGAAAGGAAGCATATCTTTTCCGCAGTCTTTCTCTCAGTAGGTGACTAAAAGCTCTCTCTCTACGGTGTCAATCTAGTGCCGCTCTTCTTCAGCTCCGTCCATTTCTTGATTACTGCTATTTCAATCTAACTAGAGCATCAGCTTATGATGTGGACTTTCTCTGCTGATGCCTCGATGTCGGCTGTTACACTAAGAGCCTATACTCGATCACAGTGATGCAAGAAATAAGCCTTCCAGCTCTTGATATTGGTATTCCTCAGTTTCAAATGGTGGTACAGTACATACAAGGAGTATCACTCCAAAGCGATCCCATCCCAAATCTCTCTTCCAGTTAGCTTTCGCGCCACCCATGGATCAAGGGAATTATACCAAAAGTCAAAGAACAACTCACAGTCATGCACTTGTATGATTTAAGTTGAGTTAAGTTAACTTTAACTATCTATGAACTACCTCATTGACAATTTTCGTGGTCACTGACGCTACAATGGATTTAAACCATCTCTTGCGTCCCCTCTTCCCAAAACTTCTTCTACCACACCGCTTATATGCTGACGCATAGTGTCTGAAGAAAAAGGATTATCATCATAGAACATTTGTTCTCAGATCGTAACAAGGTTTTTTGGCTCCTTCATCCGCGGGGAATCTATTGAGTACGGGGGCTAAGCCTCGCCGTACCTGGAGAGAATGATGAACTCATAACCAAACAGCAGTCCCATCTTTGATTCAAACTTCATCTTGAGAACGTTTGGGCGCGTATATGGGACTACTTGGTCTATCTGACTGTCCTCCCCTGTTTCGTTTGTTGTTTGGCTGTTGTTAGCGCCATATACGGGAAGGATGCGAGAGAATCGTCCAAATGACTTTACCGGGTTGTGAGCTCCCTTTACCTTCAATACGATAAAATCACAACCTGTTCTTGCTAAAGGCAGCCCATGGTAGGAGTTGCTAGGGGCGGTCTATGTCCAGGACGACGAGTCACGCAAGTCTCAGATTGCGTTAGCCATGCGCTGGCAAGAAGACGCTCGCAAGAGAGCTGTATTCTGGGGTGTGATTGCCAGTTTTTCTCGAAAGATACGCTCGGTCAAATTATATGATGAAGATATGGGCTTTTCAATGAAGAGGAAGAGAGGAATCCTCTCTGCCCTCGGAGTTCAGCTTTATATACTTTGTGTACCTATTCCATTGGAAATCACTAACACTGAAGGGCGGAAAGCTCTCAATACACGGCAGATTGGTTATCTACAGGCCACCTACTCCTTTCCATTCAGACCTCAACGGACATGGTCAGGACTACCCGATTATGTTTGTGGATGGATAGACATGGAGCAAGTCCGGATGTGAAGAGCAGCAACAGCCACATAGACGATTATTGGTGCTACCATGTATCGTCTACAAGGTGCAGTTGCTTCCTATCAATTCGAGAGATACGCGACCTTATGGGACTATTGAGATTGATTTTCCTTTCTTTCTTTCTTTTTTTGAGGGGAATCTGTTCGGTTTTTGCAGAGCGCAGAAAGTATAATGCACATCTCTGTACTCCCTTTTTCAATCTGGTAAATTACATGTTATTTCCTCAGTGAACACTTGAAATGCCTGTGCAAATATTATTATCAGTTCATTCCTTTTCAATACAGTCACTTTCCAGGTCCGGGAGTGGTTCTTCAGGCTTTCTCAACTCTGCACTGAAAAATGCTGGTCCATATAGTAAGTTTCTAGAGCTAACTACGGATTAATGATTGAGCTTATGTAGCTTTTGAACAAAGAGAAGCCAGCCAATATTGCCTGTAATAGAAGGTAAAATAATAGCTGGCATGAAGAGATAGCTTTGCCTAGGTAGATTATGATTTTTGTTAGTATTTGGTTATTTGAACAAGAGTACAGAGTATAGCAGCTATACCCATGGCTGCCACCACGAGTCATCGAAGGGACGGATAACTATGAAATTTCTTAGATAACGCGATTTAGAGCCGATATCATTGACTAACTCCTGTGGTGCTGGCGAATACTGAGGTTGGCCGTAAGCTGACGGAGAACTCTGATCATTTTTAGTCAGAACGAGCTGGGCTGATTTGGTCTGACATATAAATACTGCTGAGTGCCCCGGGTTTCATGCCACTTCTAAATATCTACTCAAATAATATACGTGGGTGAGATTTCGAGCAAATCAAATAGAAATTTTTGCCCTTGGAAAAATAACAAATAACCATCTATCAAGGTGATCTAGATTATCCGTCTTGAAGGCTCTATCTCCATTTAAACGCTATCTGGCTTGCTAACGGCTCAGACAGAATGATTTGATAATGTCGTCTCTCTCACCCGGCTTGCTTCAAGCAATCTCTGAATAGAGAAATGCTCCGCTACAGCATTGCTGGATATTTCCATGCCCTTGTTCCTCAACAAAAATGGAAGACGAGGTTCAGAGAGATTCTGCCGATGTTTGGCCATGGCCCTTTGGATTCTAGCGCCGGACGCATGGTTAACTATGTTATTGCTATACGAGATCCCTAATCATGCGTTGCATCGCAGGAATCTTTGGGCAAAGCCATGTCATGGATTCTTGACATGCCCAATTGCCACCATCTGTCTTTTTTTCAGGTTGATTTGGAAGACGGCTCCAGAATAATGGATAATTTGTCCCACTTTTGCGTCAACTATGGCTTGCGCCGAACCCCCATCAATGCATTCTCCATCCATTTCCCATGCTCTCCCCCACCCTCTCATTGTGGTCTCTCTAGAACTTCCTCTTGGAACCTTCTCATCTAAACCAACACAAATTACTTCTCTAAAATGACTATCCTACCAGAAATCAAGCTTGAGGATGGCAATTCCATCCCAGTGGTTAGTGGCTCTTGAAACCTTCTGACCCTAAATATGGCAATTTGGACTAACTTCATCCCGTCATTTGCGGCTTGACAGCTCGGCTATGGCACTGGGACTGCGTGGTACAAGAAACCTGGCGACACAGGTATCGACAGGCAGCTGGTCGACTCGATAAAGCAAGCAATTGGTTTGGGGTATCTCCATATCGACGGCGCAGAAATATACGGAACAGAAAGTGAAATTGGCCTCGCTCTCCAGGAAAGCGGCGTTGCGCGAGATAGGCTCTTCGTCACAACCAAGGTTGTCGACAACATTGGCGACATTCCCAAAGCCATTGATACGAGTTTGAAAAAGCTACAGCTTGACTATGTAGATCTGTACGTTTCATAAAATCATTCTTTTAAACCAACAATGCGGGTTGAAACGTGCTTATCCCGGCCTCTTTCTGCTCCAGGTACCTAATCCACAATCCATTCTGGGCCAAATCCGACAAAGACCTCCAAGACGCCTGGGCTGAGATGGAGAATGTCAAAAAAGCGGGCAAAGCGCGATCCATCGGCGTCTCGAACTTCCGCCAGCCTCAACTCGAAGCGGTGCTGAAGACGGCTACAATCAAGCCAGCCATCAATCAGATCGAGTATCATCCATACCTACAGCACGGCGGCTTGGTACCCTTCCAGGAGGGAAAGGGTATCAGAACCGGTGCGTACGCGCCGCTCACGCCGGCGACGAGAGCCAAGGGCGGGCCACTCGATGACATACTGGCCGGGCTTGCGAAGAAGTATGCGGTTACGGAGGGGGAAGTGTTGCTGCGGTGGTGTATTGATCGCGGGGCTGTCACCATCACCACGAGTAGTAAAAAGTCTCGATTGACGGGGTACCTGCGCGCACTCCAATTCCGCCTAACCCCGGCGGAGATTGAGGAGCTCTCGAGAGTTGGAGAGCAGAAGCATTTCCGGGCCTTTTTCAACAAAGAATATGCTCCTGACGATTGGTCGTGAGGAAGCTCCGCTTTTCTAAACTATACCTCAAGCTTTTATTTTAACTATCTATATATGGGAGAAATAGGATTAGCCGTCTCGCTCCCCAGGTAGCTACAGTGTCGGCTTCAAAAGGAATTTTTCGTTGTTCATAGAACTTAGAAGTTATTTAAAGCATTAATTTTCTAGCGAAACATGGAAACGTCCGGGTTCCCTTCTTATTATGCATAGACTCAAGTTCCAGGGTGAGAACTTTCAATCCCGGGGAATCAACGAGTGTTTTAAATGTAACCTTTTGCCTACAAACTGTGTTGTTGCAGCTTTACCATGGCGAGAAACTCTCTCTGCAGAACCGGGCAGCGCCATTTTCGATGGTAGGTTATGATTCGGCCTTTGTTCAGGGGAAATGAGGTTTCCTTGTCTGCCCGTTGACAGCTTATTCTGCTGAGCCGGACATCCAATGCTTTCGATGCTTCCCGAGCATGAGCGGACAATGGGCCGACTATGGGTAAGGATACAGCACAAATCACTTGTTAAGAGATCAAGCTTGAAACCCTTTTAAAGCAGAATATGAATGAGAGTAGAGTTATATGAGCAGTCTTGAGCGTGGGGATAGAGGAACATAGGATTTATCCGACACATCTCACTATTTAAGCACAAGGATAGAGATGTCTAGAAAGACGGTGAAAACAGCTCGTTCACACAGATAGTTATAATAATAAAGAGCTGAAACAATTGGGTCCATTTTATTTTAATTGCCGAACCTAGAGACCCTAACAATCAATGGATATCACTGTCTTGGATAACTAGAGGTTATTCCAAGGTTATTTCCATCGACGGATGTGCTGGACAAAGTGACTTCTAGACACACCTATCCCGTAGTAGAAACAGAAGTACCGTAACTTACGGATTTATTCCGGCATAGACATCGACATCTGCAGCTATACCAATACATCCGTCGATTTCAATTCCTTTACTTAGTTTTTCCTCCCTAGTCGCAGATGCGCCAATAAGCGGCGATCTCCCTGGCAGTGACGAAATCCAAGCTTCCAATTGTTACGCCAGCTCCACCAGCCGTGGTTGATTGACTGAGTGATCCTCGCCCGCTCGCCGTCTGCTGCGATCTCCGCCACTCACTCCACCACAACCACCACAACCACTTATCACAACCACTTATCACCACCACCACCATCGTCATCCTCACCACCACTGTCCGTCTCCTCTCCCGGCCCCCTCCTCGCCGCCCGCGTTCTGCTTCTACCTCCCCGCCAACGCCCGCCATCCAACTCCAACGGCTCTGCACCCTCCCTTGTCCTCGAGGCGTTTTTGCATTTCCCGCCCTGTTTTCTCACTCGCTGCCCTCCCTCGATCAATGGCCTCGCCCATTGGACCCTGTTCCTTCAACGTGCCAGCCCGAACTTCAGCCGCCCATCCAATCACCGCCCTGAAGAACGCTGGGCTGTATCGCTGCGACCTTGCTGTCATTGCTCGTCTCATCTAATGCTTACCGGCCCATCCTCTGCTGTGTTTGTTTTGACGAGCGCTTATGGGCATCCGCTGGCCTCATCCTGGGCTCCACTGTCTTCGTGAAATCCCGCTCTGACCAAACCTTGGAAAACCCCCCCGCGCCAGCTTTTCTTGTCTGTTGTTTGCGAGCTGCGGTTGAACGGGCCGTCTTTCGTGTCGGCCCAGCCAGCCAGCCGGTCTGTCAATTAAATAACCTGCAAAACGCGCACTTCCGCATTTCAAGAAGGCAAAGCGATCGCTGGCTCTGGCTCTGGCTTGGGATTGGCCTGGTGTGATGCTTCTACTATTCACTACTTGTAAGTTGAATGCGCACTGTCTTTACCCTACCCCACCTTGTTCCCTTCGAGTTCGCATCTATCATGGTGGGAACTGGTGAATAGGTCATTGGTTTACTAATTTGAGCGCTCCTCCAGCAGTTAGAGACGACTGAATGCTCGAACAGCTGGAGTTTGTCCAGATCCGCCTGCGCGCTCATTTCCCTGAATACAAACAAATCCCCTGCTACCTACGCTTCTTTCCAAGCTATAAACAGCTTGCAACGCTAAGTTTCGTGGAAAACCATTGCGCTTGTGTCCGTAGCGATCTGCCATGTCCGTTGAGCTCCAAACTTCACCCCGGACCCAAAAAACTACCGAAGCCTCGTCGCGTGTGCCAGCCAAAAGATCCTATTCAGAATTTCTCCAGGGCGTCAATACTCGCTTCAAACACCTCTCCGACAAAGTGCTACCCGCGTCCCCATACCTCCTCAAGGTCCCCACGGAGAGGCCTTTCCACCTGGGTTCCCGGTTCGTGAGTAATTGGGCTGTGGGTGATAACAGACCATTTGCGCCGGAGGAGGAACACCTTCAGTATATGACCTTTCTGCCCCACCAGGGTGAGGATACTCTACTCGTTGCTGTGGGGGGATGGTCTGATGAACGTGGAAACATCATGGAAGAAGATACGTCGAAAGTCCCAAGCATCGCTACAAGCCCATCCGTCGATACACCTAAACATAAGCTCCAGAGAAAAAAAATTAGTCTGAGCGACTACAAAAAGAAAGCATATGAAACTCCAAGATCACCTCCTAGAAGCGCTACCCCGGTAAACCGCAGAAATGGCACCGATCATTTGACTCCAGCCGTAAAACCCAAGTCACCTCGAGAACCCCCACCAACGACCAAAGTACCAGCGATATCACCTTCTAAAAGAAAAGACACCACGTCTATAACAACTGACAATCGCTCTGATAATACCAACGGAATTTCACAGTCAAAAAGTGCCCGCAATGGAAATTCCAGATCTACACCTAGTTCCCACAAACCTCCACCATCAGCTCGAGAATCCCCACCGCCCACCAAGAAACCTCGACTTGCAACTACAAAGGAACCTCCAGATAATAAATCCACGAGATCAAGAAATGCGCCGCCTGTTGTTCCCGCGCTACTCTCCCCAACACTTCCCCCTACTAGTGTTATACCTAGGCTCCCTAGGTTGCTCTCGCCCACTCTTCCGCCGGATGTTGAGGAAGAGCTAGCAAAGATAAAAGATGGGGAGCTGTCTATAGACAGAATTTCCAGTCCTAAGAAAACTCCATCATCATCTACCATTACAGGATCGAAGCCTGAGCGGCCACTACCCAAGTCGAATAAAGCTAGGCCTCATTCAAGTTCTACCTCCAGTTCAAGCGATAAAACCACCAAGGCTAGAGTTTCGGCCTCCTCCTCATCATCCTCCAAGCTCCAGGGCAGCAGCGTCGCAAAGCCTGTACCTTCCAATAACCAACGTTCTAGAGCTATCGATCTTACGCATTCGCATATCTCCTCGAAGCCCAAGGTGACAACGCAACTTGCCAAACCCAAACTTATTGTGAAACTAAGATACGGGAGGGCCAATCGGAAACGGATAGAAGCCTTACTCAGGTTTTCTGGTAAATATAAAATCACACCTGATCACCAATCAGCGAAACAGAGACGAGCACCCGAAAGTAGCCAGCGAAAGAGTCAAACTATCCCTCCTTCGAAACCAACAGAAATACAGCGCGCTGGAAAACGACCGAGACAGAAGGACGAGGACGACAGCCAGGGATCGGCCTCCAAACGCCAAAAGTCCGTCGCTCTTCCGGTTGCGGAGCGACCAAGGACTCCAGCTACAACGGCGTTCAAGTTTCCTTCCGTGCCACAGCAGCCGACAGCAACATCGAAGGGCCAATTCCTTACTCCAAGTAAGGATTTGAGGGCTACGACCATGCGCCGCCTGGGCTCTGGAGACGGTGATTCGAAGCTACCAGCAGGGTCGGATCGCGCAATGAATACGAGCACACCGGGAAGCGCAGAGAAAGCAACCACCAAACACTCTCCTGTAACACCTAGTGATAACCAACAAAGCAAACCGCGAGATACGGCAGAATCTCGTGCATGGCAAGAGGAATCCCAGAAATATTTCAATCTAGGTCGCGAATTAAAACATTCGTCCCAGAGGAACGCGGGACCGCACGCGACAGACGCTGATCATAAACTTAGCGCGGCGATTGCAGTCGAAGCCGTCCTCTGCTTTATTCTGGCCTTCACCCTTGACGATAGGCACAAAACCCTAAACCGTCGAGTGGGAGACTCATCGGCCTGGCTGTCCATCGTCCCATACTGGAAAATGGTGAAAGGTAACATGGACAAGTACCCCCATCTCCACGCCCTTTGCTCCCTCCTCGGCGCCGTCTTCCACGAAGTCATCCACGGCCTCGACCTCGAACGTCTTGCCATGACCGCACTTCCAAGCGACCATAGCCCCGCTCCCACGCCAGGGAGCGATGGAAACACAATAACTTCAGAAGAAAGCAAAAAACAGCAGCAGCATAGGGATTTTATGGATCTTAGGAAACGACTTGTCGATTCGCACAGAGACGCTAGATCCCTTTGGCTTGAGGGATCGCGCAAACTGTCAGAGGAAGTACTCACCCGCCAATACCCAGAGACGTGGTCGAAGCGGTCCACGAATTTCTCAGAAAGGGGTCGAGAGAGGGCTCTTGTGCTGGGTGAATATTCAGGGGAATATTTTTTACCTCTTGATCGTACGGCCAACCCTCTTGAGGCGATTAGGTTTGGGTGGGTGTTTCTGACCGAGTGGACCGAGAAAGAAGGGGTGAAGTGGAAAGGTCGACTTGGGTTATGAAATGTATCTGTTTGAATATTGGTTTTTCCTTTTCTTATTCTTTGGTATTTAACTGCCTGCTTGAGTTCTTTGGTTAGTTTCAACTAAAACTCAGCTCCCATCATTTTATTTCCTCGATATACCCCAATAGCTTTGTCATGGAGAATTCTCTTATCACAAGTTCCTCTTCTAGAACAACTTCGCCGTCATTTATTTTCCTTAATTGAAGTCTGCTTATACCATTGATTAACCACCTCGTTTCGAAAATACTTTGTCTTTATACCATAAGCTCACTACTCCTTTTCCTTCAACCTATCTTGCTTATTGAATCGGCAGCGTTCCTATCTCCTCTAACCAAACGGACTGTTTCCTATATTTTGATACCTTGTACCTGTTTCCCTCCCGTTCTCCTCACTCCTTTTTTATACATACCCTACGCCGCAAAAGCACACCCCTCAATTCTATTCTTGTCTCAAACTCTCCATCATTGTCTCAAATATACATTCTATTATGATACCAACGAACCCGACATATTCCTTGTTTAACTGGTAAAATTATTTCAAAACGACTCCATGCCGCTAACGCGTCTCCGATCAAAAATCCTCCCCCCCCCCAAAATTTTTCCTTATTCTCCCATTCTTTCTTTTCTTTGTGTCGTTTACCTTCCCAATTCCATTTATTTCATTATTTTTTGTTGTCATCCCATCTTGCCAATGAACAGCGTACCTTGCAAGCCACGGACGCCCCAGCTTATTGTTCCCGTTTTTCTTCCCCCGTTTTCCTTTTGCTGGGGCGATGACCTCCTTATGGTGTTCGGGCGCTGGACGAAAAGAGAGTATTGGGGGAAAAACTAGACTGGACCTCATTGGATTAGATTTGGATGGATCTATCCCGTGCCATTGTTTGGGGTTGGGTGGTTGGTTTTGGATTGGGGCGGATGGGCTACGTTCACTACTGCGATGTAGCAACATACTTACTATAAACATTGCTCATATTGGATTTTTCGCTATACGTATTACATTTTTTGCTATTCTGATTGGGAGTAGGAGGATCACGCATGGACATGGAAATTGGGAAATTGTATAACTGATATGTATGACATGTGATGATGCACATTATTCTGGTTGCATGAATGAAAATTATTCAATGATCTCGTCAGCTTGCTTTTGGTAGTTTAATGATTAACTGCAACAAAACGTGAAAATATCAATTGTAACCTGCAGTATTGGGAGAAATAGAAACACAGTCACGAAAACAGAATAATACTAATAGATAAAAATACTCTGAAAACCAAATGAAAAATAAATGATATCTTCTTCTAACCTAGTTATAAATGCCAGGCCAACCGGACAACTTGCTCCACTCAAATGCAGTTTCAAGTTATGATGCAAAAGAGATGCTGCACTGCATGCGTACGTATAAAGCATTTTTGTTGTAACCATCATCTACCAATCGTGGACCCATCCATAAGAATAAAAGAAACAAAAAACAGATGACATAAAATGCTCTGCTCGCTCTAGTCCAAAAAGATAAAAATGAGATACGCTCCGAGAATCATGTCGCTAGTTGATAAATGAAAGCACTTGCATCAAATCAATGAGAAAGGATGTATATCAAACGTCGTAATCACGCTCACCCTCCCTACCCCTTCCGCGATTCCTCTCCCCACCAAACAACCACCCAGCTTCCCGACAATACCTCGCCTCCCTCCCCGAGCTGCCCACCTCACTAGCCCAGCAAACAACAGCTGCATCCACGACGCCAGTCAGCACACCTTCCATCGCACCCAGGACACCCCAGCCAATAGCCCCCGCAATCAATCCTACAACATACGCGTATAAACTGCCTCGTATAGTGGATATTGTTCCCGTTCCCGTTCCTGTAGTAGCTAATTGTAGGTTGCGAGCGGTAGACACCCACCCGCCGAAACCCATGCCTAACGACACTATGAAGCGCATGGCATGGAGGAGAAGTTTGGCGAGGCGGTACGGGAGGAGAGAGGAATTGTTGTGGCCATTGGTGTTGCCTCGTGGGTTAGACGAGAAGGAGGCTGGGTGGAAGGAGGTAGCTGCTGTTGATGGGGCGAGGAATGTCATTTGGCTGAGGCTGCGGGCGGAGATGCCCAGGGGAAGTGAGTGGATGGCGCCATAGGTTAGGGTTAGGGGGTTAGTCAGGGCGGCGATTGGGGTGGGAACGAAAGAGTATGCGGCTAGAGATAGAAACGACGACAGCCGTCTGGGAAGGACGATTAGTGGTAGACGGATCAGTAGCGCGAGGAGTGTTGAGAGGCAGATGGTGCCGAATAATGTGCTGACGGAGTGAATTAATGCTGCCTGTACGATTTGTCTGGATGAAGGTGTAGGTATCGACAACCGGTGGAAGTACCACTGACTGACAGTTGCAGCAGTGACGGTCCTTTGGATACCCGAGATCACTCCCAAGGACCAGAGGTAAACTAGAATGAAGTAGACGGCCAGCCACCAGCTTCCCGCATTGATGATAAACATATTTTTTGTTGCGGAGATATGACCGCCGAGAAACACGCGGGTGAACATGAGGATCCATACCCATGTCCAGGAGGCAATAACGGCCAAGGTGAAAAACCCAAGTGCGAGGAGCGCTGGGTTGGATGCGAGGATGCGACACGAAAACTCCAAGATGCTGATTGCTTTGCCAGTGGCATGACGACCCTGAATGACGGAATATATCCAGACAAATGCCATTATGGCGGGTACCAGGGAACCCCAGCGCATGACTTTGTCCTGGATGCTTTGACCATGCCAAGTCCCACCAAAGCTAGCAATGAAAGGATAAAGAGCAAACGAGAAGAGTATCACAGGGACTGCTAATAAAATCCCATAGACCAAGGGGCGGACATATGAACGAAGTAACGCTAGCCACAACAAAGACACCAGAATAGAAACCAGAGTATATATCGCTAAGAGAAAAAAAGAGGCATGAAGCGTAGAATAAATGGTATCGCCAAGGATAGGCTTGCCCTCTGGTAGGGACGTGTGCAAATAAATAAGAAAAGCTGTCGCAAACATGCCCACGAGAGATATTAAAAAGAGATGGCCCCAAAATGCGTCATGCTGGGGAGGTTCGGAGTCTGGGTGCGTCATTGATGCCGGAACGGACGATCCCGCAGAGCTTGGAGGGCGAGGATGTTCTAAGAGGGTGCGCTTATCCGTTTCTTTGGGTAAGAAGGAGGAGCTAGTTTGGAAATGGTCCCCCGCGATGTCAGGTTGTTTTCGGAATTGTTGGACGGCGGGTGGAGGGTCATCATCGGCGAAATCATCACGCGCGCTGTCTCGTTGCACGTTCACCATATCACTCCTCAGCGTATCTTCCAGGCCAACATCAACCATCCTGTCTTTCCCAAGAGAGCTGGCGGCTGTGCTGCCCCTATCGTCCGCCTCATTCTCATCACCTTCCTCCAGTCGGTCGAAAGGTTTGCTTCCCAGGACAGGCGTGGCATCAGTTGATCTACCGGCACGCCAGGAGCTCTTGATACCTCCGCCTCTTCCACGATTGCTGTGGTTACTACCAGAAGCATCTATACTATTTTCAGAGTGCTTGCCGTCGTCATCAACTTCGGATGACTCTTCCAGATGCCTCGAGTCGAAATGACGTCGGGATCTCTGCAGGGCGTAGAAATCTGCAATTTCACGTTCGTGTTCCTGCTCATCATCTTCTTCTCTGAATTCATCAGCAGCACTGTAGAAGAGAGGGGCATGCTGTATGGAGGCCCTTGAGGAAAAGGGGAAGGGCGAGAGGTGAGAACCGCTTGGCTGGTAGGGGTTGCCAATGGCGCGGTGAAGATAGGACCTGGAGGCAGCATTTCGCGAAGACCCAGAAGGCTGAATGAATCTTCTATTGTGACGGTCTGAGCCTTGTCTTTCGTTGCTATCAGGACTGAAAGATATTCTGGACTGGGACTGGGCTAGGAATCGGGAGGCATCTAGGTTTGGCGGTTAGCGATATTATGACGTGACTATTCATGGAAGTGTGGGGAAGGTAGCTCCATACATTCCGAAAACATGGCTAGCTAGATCCGGTCCAGTCGCGGACATAGAGAGTGATATATCAAAAACTAGTCGTATGGCAGTAGTATGGGAGGAATGTAGAGGAATATAAATAAGAGATGGTTACAGGCACACGACCAGCAGTGGGAGGGTGAGTGGGTGTGTCTCTGATTACTGGCTGCAGGAGTATGGAGAGGGAAAAGAGTCGGTGACTAGAGAGGTCGACATAGAAGCAGTCAGAACAACAACCCTAAGAGAGGCAGTAAACGGCCCAGAGAAGCAAATGGGGTCAGAGAAGAGGCCTCCAGACAAAGGAGAATGAGACGGGATAGGCGTGTATATCAATGAAGCTGGGGAGTTGAGAAGTCGACGGTGAGAAATGACGCCGGATCGTGATCACGCAGGTCACACCGCAGCGATGACTCAGCAGGCAGCTGCCGGGCGGCATTAGGTCATCATCCGCATGTCATGTGCCGCCGTTTGTTCCGCCGGGCAGCATTGTTTGCGCCAAATATTCAGATTTATATTCAGATTTATATTCAGATTTATGTATTTTATATCTCTGTTTGAGATTCATGTTCATATGTATTTTGCCTTGTAAATAGTAATATAACCATTGCAGATATACCTGGTGGTTCATACAACATTCATCAAGACGCCTGAAGCTTCTAGTCCCGTTTAGTCCCGTTTGCTAGCTTGAGCATCCTCATCCTCATCCTCATCCTCACTAGAGCTTTGTCCCGCAAAACATTGCATCCTTCATACAATAAAGCCCACGTTCAATTCTGCCCTCTTATTCCGTCGCCACAGCTCTACACATCTCCGCTGCGCTCAAATCTATATTGTTCTGGACGGGTTTTACAGCTCCCGCCTATATAACCTCCGGCCGCTATCCCCAACTTGCCCACCATTTAACCTCTCCCTCGGGATAGGATAACTGCCCAAACTCGCAACCCAGTTGCGCTCATGTCGCAGCCATGGGATTACATTGCAAAGCTTGTCTGTATTGGTGATTCCGGCACCGGTAAATCTAGCGTGTGCTCCCCCCTTTCCTTTTTCCATCATCTTCTCATCTAAGTATCTACTAACCCGTTCCATGTGCAGCTCACCATCCGCCTCTGTGAAGGTCGTTTCTCCTCATCCCACGATGTAACAATTGGCGTCGAATTCGGCTCCCGCATCGTCCCCGTCGGGCCTCCAGCCTCGGATTCCCTTGGCATAGACTTTGACCTTCCCTCCTCGTTGTCTACTGACCCATCCTCTCATGCCCCAATTATCCCCCCGTCCCAAACAACCTCCACTACTGCCGCTACATCTAGCCCCCATGATCCTACGACATTAATGAACGGAAGCGATCCCTCGAAACGAAAACCCCACCGTCAACAGCCACATCCACCATCCGGCCTGCCCTCCCCTCCCCGCAAAAAACCACAATCCCAACCCGTCCAGAAACGCATGAAACTTTCCCTCTGGGACACTGCCGGCCAAGAAACCTACAAATCAATCACCCGCTCCTATTTCCGCGGCGCCTCCGGTGCCCTCCTAGTCTTCGACATCACACGCCCGTCCACCTTCGCCTCCCTAACGCAATGGCTGCAGGACCTACGCCAGATCGCCGAGGAGGGCATCGTGGTCGTCCTCGTCGGCAATAAGAGCGATCTTGCTGCCCCTTCTCTAGCGAAGAGCAATAGCGCTGATGACGGTGGTAACCCGCAGAAGGAAACTGTGGTTACAAAAGAGGAAGCGGAGGCCTGGTGTCGGGCCAATAACGTATCGCGTTACGTAGAGACGAGTGCAAAGTCCGGTGAAGGCGTTGAGAGGGCGTTCCTGGAGGTTGCAGAGCGGATATACCGGAACATTGAGGCCGGGAGGTATGACTTGAACGACCGGCGCAGTGGTGTTAAGGGCTTTGGAGCCACCGGAGGAGCGGGTGGTGCGGGGCGCCTGCAGAGGACGGTTACACTGGGCGTTAACGATGCGATGGGGAGAGGCGGCGGTGGATGTTGTTGATTTTATTAGTTCTGCTCCTTTTTATTACCGTTCGCTGCTTGGCCAGTTGCACTCATATTGTCTTCAAGAAATGGTTCCGGGTTAAAGGACTTTTTATACTACCACCGCTTGTTTTACTATACGCCCCTCTGCGTTATATTAGTTGCATCATAACTCCATTTAATGTTGTTTTTCTTCCTTTTTTTCACCATTTTCATAATCTTTCTTATAGCATGTCTGCATTTATGTTTACAGTGTTTTTAATAGGGGGTTTGATGTTTATTCATCTTCTTATTAGGGGAGCAATTTTATCTGATGAGCCTCCCCACAAGCTTCCTTTTCAACACGCTTTGTTGTAATGCCGTACTACGATGTTCTACTTCATGCGTAGAGTTGTAGGATTAGCAATTTTTCGAATTTTGATCAACGTGCCCAAATTTATTTTTTTGTTTGTGGATCTCCTCCTGCCTATGACGCGGAACGTAGCATATCAGGCTGTTCGTCTGTATGACCTCATCACAAAAGGAGGCGGCCAAAGAGCTTGGACATTGGATGCGAAGCGTACCCCAAAATCACACTCGAGAAGAAGAAGAACCAATAAAATAAAGGAGGGAGGGTAATGAGGAATCCTCATTGAAAAGGCTCTGCTACTGATGGGAAAGTTTGTTCCGTCTCCTTCAATGGACAAAAATCCGTCTTAGACGTCCCCTATCCAGCTTTAGGGCCGACAAAGCATGAAACATAGCAAAAGCGAGATTCCAGATTGATAACTGTACATATATCAAACTAATACATATCACTCTGTCGTTCCTTACCCATTTCCATGCGTAAAGCCATACCATGCATCCTCATATATGTATTTTGTTTCACAGTGAATGCTGCCAATGGCAATGGAAATAAGCAAACCGTAAGCAAAAGCACATAGAATGAAACAATGAAAAACAAAATAAGGAAATAGTATTTCAAACCAAATTAAAAAATTTCTCTCCTCTAAAATTATTCCTTTCCCATGTTTTTGTGTCATTCAGAAACTTGTAAAATGAGAACACAACAATTTAACAATAAAAAAAATGGAAAGCAAAGGAAAAGCAAATAAGTACCACAAATGTAGCATGATAAGATAGCAACAATACATACATCTCCCGTTTTCAACACGTCTCCATCTCCGCCTTTTCTTTGCTTCCAAAACTCGAAAAAACCTAAGCAATCCGCCACGTACTAAACCAACCCAGATGCGCCCATTTCGAGCTCGAACCTTCCATCCCAAACACAATATCGCGGAAAAGTACAAATAACCCAATAACGACTGCATAGAGAACTGCGTAAACCACCCACTCGACCGAACGGGGCAACTTCTGCGTAAACCAATCCATACAGAACCCAAAGGACAATATCGTGAAATACAGCGCTGGGTAATAATGGTGCACGTAGGTAACGCGCGCCATCGCAACGAACGGGAAGTAATGCAGGAACCAGCCTATCACCGGGTATAGGCCGGAGTAGTAGATGTGGTCCATATCGGCGAGGCTGAGCTCGTCATAGCCGCGCTGCCACCGGATTAGGTACCACGCGAGGGTTGCGCCGAGAAGGCCTATACTGAGGGTACCGGCCCAGTAAACGATGGGGTTGCCGAGGAGGAAGTATTTGATGACGTTGTCGTCCCAGGAACACATGCGCAGGCCGACGTGGAGGATAGGCCATTGCCAGAATTGTGAGGCGAGGTCGTCTTGTTTGTCTGGGTCGGGGACAAGAGCGTTGTTTGAGGTCATCATTGCGACGTTGAGATGAATGAAGTCTTTTAGGAATGGGGATTTATAGGAACCGGGGTCACCAGGTGGTACTAGAAGAAATAGGTATCAGACATTTTGATCGGCCTCGTCGAAGCAAAATGACAGGAAAGAGCAAAACTTACATTTTTCGTTGACATGACTCTCAACGTTCCAGTGAGTATATGTGTCCCGAGGGTTATTCTCCTTGATACAAGTAGTTTCAATCTGCTTGAAACCCCACTGCGGGAGATTGACAGTGCCAGCGCGAAGATAACAACCGAGCACAGCGTGTCGGAGGCGGAACGAAGTCGTCAAAGTGCGAAGCTTCGACCAGTCCTTAGAGGCGACGTCGCTGACTACCTCAACGCGCCAGTGGTCTTTTTCATCACCTACAGTCGTATTTCCATAACAAGATACTTCGTTGTGGCTTTTCGTTACTGGTGCAGATACGGCATGCGAATGCAGATTGCGTCCTGTTTGGGCATGAATGAGCCTGATGACATCCTTGTCGCCAACGAATTTCAAGGGATTGTTCGGGTCGTAATCAGGTTCCTCGCGATTCGGGTAGATAAACCAGTCATTGTTAGTGTCCTTGTGGTGGTAGCAAGTTACTTGCTGCTGAGTCGACCCTTCTGGGTACGTTTGGACGTGTGAATGGAGAAGGCCACCGCCATATCCCATATTTTTCAGAGTAACTTTTGATCCTATGGCGATTTCAAGTGGACTATCCTTTCCAACGTTTGTGCCCTTCAGGTTAGCCTGGAATAGAGAGCTCATCTGCGCATCGCCGGGCCCGGAGTTTTCGAGGATGAGGAAGTGCAGGTAAAACGAAAACATGTAGACGAGCAGCGGAATAACGATCAATCCCACTACTCTAGCGGCAAGATGTTCTGCAAGCACGACCTGTTAATGGGCATATTAGTATATATGTCAGGTGATAAATAAAATGGCACAAAAAGGAAAACTGAATGGTCCAACCCCCTTACCTTGGGCATTTTGAGATCACCAAACTTGTTCCAGAGGTCCTCAGCTGTATAGAGCCCGACCAGCGCAGTAACGAAGAATCCCACCCATTTAACACTGCAAACGCAGCCAATGCTTAGCCCAGTCAGAAACAGCCAGGCGAACCATTCCAGCGAGAAACTTTTATGTTGCAGACGGTGGAATCGGGCCCAGCAGAGGGTAGTCGTGAAGGTAAAACATAACAACATTGAATCAAGGAGAATGAATCTCGAGATGGTCGCATAGGAGTTCTCGCACAGAACCATCAGAGTGATCAACCAGACAGCCGGGCGACGTAAATTTAGTTCGCGAGCAGTAAAGTAGGCGAGGGGAATGCAAACAGCTCCGAAAAAGGAGTTGAACAAACGCATGAACGTATAGTTAAGCTCAGGGGGGTATTTCTCTCCGGACTTGAATTCAAACGAGCCATTGTAACCCGCAAGGTATCCCGAGAGGCCCACCAGCATTTTCCCCAGCGGCGGATGTACATCGAAATAGAACTCTCGTTTCAAGTAATGGGAGCCAAATTTGCCGAAACTATCAGGGTTGACGCGGTTAGTTAGCAGCGAGATCGACAGCAGAACCCCCATGTCATAGCTCTTATCATTCCCCCTGCTACCGATCACCAATTGGGATCCTAGTGCAACTTACTGAGCCTCATCCCAGGTTACGATATCTGATATACCAATACGCCACATTCGCGTGAAGAAGGAGAATGCAGTGAATATCAGCGGGGCAATAATAAACTCCCACTCGTCCAGCACATCGATGAACGTAGACTATGAAACGGAAGAGACAACCCAGAGTTAATTGATGAACCAAAGCTTACGGCAATTGGAGAGATGATTGTAAAAAAAAGATTTCTTTTCTGTGAAAAAAAATATATATACCTTGCGCGGTGCTTGTTTCTTCTTCGCCTCAACCTCCAGCGGGCTGTGTCTATTAACCCCACTGCCATCTTTCTCCAGTCCGGGGACGTTTCTTCGGCGTAGATCGGGGTTCTGAGAGGTACCCGTGGCCGTGGCAGTCTCATGGGCCGCCATGACGGGCGGAAGGATGGGAGAGAATGTTGACGGGAGGGAGAGGGAGGAGGAGGAGGGCGGAAGGGAGGCTTTGGATCAGGAGCCAAAGTCTATTCGAAACCTTGGAAGGGGGACCGACCCGAAACCGTAGGAGGTACACGATTGGTAACGCAACGAGGCTAGTTAAAGGTCAAGATGGACAGGCGTAATATCCATCAGACGGATTCAGCGTGGCGTGATAGGAAATGAATTTTATCTCGTTGGGCTGCTCCCAAACGCAATAAGCATTTCACGATATCGAGTCTTCGAAAAGGTGGGCGGAAGTATGAGCGAATGTAACCCGTTGTTTTCCAAATGGAATGGTGTAAAGATAAATAAAAAAAAAAAAGAGGGAGAGAGAAGAAGGTAACCCGATGACAAGGAATGAAGGAATAAAACTACTGTACAACGAGGAAAGGAGAGGAAAAATGGGAGTCTTTGGGATAGGGAAGCCCAATTGAGGGAGGAGATGGATTTGTTTTGTTATTCGCCCAGCACAAGGACGAGGACACAGGACACAGGGGAGGGAGGATAAACAAAGAAACAAAAACCCTGAAGAAGAAGAAAAATAAACGAGAAGAAGTATATAGAAGAAGAACAGAAAGTAAAGGAAAGGGGAGAAAAAAAGAGACGTCGTTCGCCGACGAGGAGGAGTTGGAAAAAGAGAGAGATGGATGGATGGATGTTGAAGCCGGATCAAGCAACGTTGGTCTTTTGCCATTGGGCTTGTTTCGGACGCTGTACTGCACGTTCTGTACCGCCGCGGTATGGCGGCCAGTAGTTGGGCGGAGTTGGCTGGTGTTGGGCGCAGTTACGGCGGTATTACGCTTACACCCGCCATTGGATACGCGCCAGGCGGGTCCAGGCCAAGGCAGAGGATGCAGGGTATGGGAGATTATCAGGTGATCAGGGGCGTGTGCAGTGGTTCTCGAAGCCGAGTAGAACAATGAATGATGCTGGTGATGGTGATCTGCCTATATATATATATATATATATATCCAAGGATCTGGATATCTCGACGAACAAGGTCTTGGAATACGGGACGTTGCAGATCAGTTTCGATTATCCGTATTATTGTTTGCAAACAACTGTCTATATAGAGTTTAAAAATATAGCGGATCTCAGCCAGAGCTAGCGTGTATCAAACGCTATGGCCAGCCAGCCCCCTTATTATTTTAACAAGAATAAATGTGTCTATAACAAAAATAAAACCAAACACAGATTTGACCATCTAAAACTAAAATAGAAAATATAATAGGAAAGCAAAATAATAAGGATAACAGTTTAATGTTGTCCTCTCATATACATGAACCGGCTATGTGTAGCGTCTACTCCCCTCTCTCCCCCTCTCTCCCCCCGATCCAGCCAGCCAGACAGACGGACAGATAAGATGAAAATATGAAAATGAAGAAAGAGGAAATATTACAGCAATATATAATAAAGTTCGCACATGTATCATGTACCCAAATGTCAGAAAAAAAACTTTATAGGAAAAATTGGAGGTTTGACGAAGGGAAAAAAAGAAAGAAATAATAGGGAACAGAAGGGCCATCTACATTGAGGTGTATGGGTTTCCTGACTCCCCCCGTCCCAGGCGCAAAGGGTGGAAGGGGAATAGAACTGTATAAAAACGCCAGAGGTCTAGAAGGGTTGAAGAAGGAAATGATCCTAATCAAGTGTAACCGATGCGGGGTAGTAGCAAGGGAAAAAGAAAAAAACCACACCGAAAAGCATTGTAGTAGTCGCTCTAAATTAGGAAAATGAGCTTCGCCGGGGAAGCGTTAGCGGGGATGATGAAGGATGTATGTATGTACATACGCTCCCTCCTTCACCTCGCACACCGCAGCCAGCCAAAGTTGCTCTCCTTCCTTCACATGTTGCAGACACAAAATTTATGTATTTTTTTTTTCATCTTTTATCTTTTGCTTCATTTTGCAACTCTGCTCGCTCTAATTCTCTTCATCTTGGTCAAGGCGGCTGTATCGTCCCTGATCGCCGTTGTTGCCGGAGTTTCTTCCCCGCCCAATCACGCTAGCTAGCCACGAACCGATTCCTTCGCGGCGGTCAGATCGCTCTACCGTGCCAGTGCTGGGTCGATCGGGCTTATTATTATTGTTATTATCGTTGTTGTTGTTACTCGACTCGGGTGGGTTAATGTCTAGTCCTGGGATCGCATGTTCGGCCCGGGGATAGCCCTCAGGGGATCTTCGGATATCAAGGGACGGGACCGGTGATCCGATACCCATAAGAGCGTCGCGTTCTGCGGGTGTGGCTGGTGTTGGAGCAGCGGTGCCATCGCCGAATATTGCGTCCATGTCTTCGAGGCGGATTCCACTTGTTTCGGGGTAGACAAAATACACTGCGGGGATTATGGAGTTAGTACAGAAAAGTAGGGGAAAATAAGGTATGGTATTTGTGTGGGTTTACCTAGAACAAAACTGCACGCGCAGAAGAAGGCATGCATCAAATAGAGACGCCATTTTATCGTTTCCTGCAAGACTGGGGTGATTTCCCCGACTAGCCAATTGAAAGCCCAGTTGGACGCAGTACTCAAACTTGCACCTTTTGCTCGAATGCTGAGTGGCAAGATTTCCGGGGGATACAACCATGGGATCGGGCCCCACGAAGCACCGAATGCGGCGTTGTAAATCATGACGAAGACAACGGTGAGGATTGGGGTCAATTTGATATCAAGGTAGAGCCAGTAGGAGATAAAGGATAGGGATATAATCATCGCCACGGCGCCGGAAAGTAGAATTGGACGTCGACCCCAGCGGTCTACAAGGTACCAAGGTGGGATGGTTGAAGCCAAGTAGGTCAGCGAGTTGATACCGGTCATAAGGAGCGCCTTGCGCCCCATCATGCCAGCAGATTCGAAGACCAACGGGGCATAATAGGAAATGACGTTGATGCCGTTGAGCTGAGCAAATGCTTGGGCAGACATGGCGATGAAAACTCTTTTGCGGTAGCGGCGAAACATGTCTGCATATGTCCGTTCGCCCTCCTGTCTCTGAATCAAAACTCCCATTTTGATATCGCGGTATTCTTGACGGGCTTTGTCATTGTGAAGGTCGCCTCCACCATATAGGTTGGCAATGACGACCATGCCTTCTTCATCACGATCTGTATCCAGCAGCCATCTATATATTTTTTTATTTTACGCTGTCAGCAAACTGATACCGCTACGGACAAATAGCAAGTCCAGGAACTTACCGAGGAGATTCGCAGATAATCAGACTACCAGCACCCAGAAGAGCACCCATAAAGCATTGTAACGAAAGAGGTAACCGCCAAGCCCAATTATTTGGGATAAAGCTGCAGAAGTAGTCTACCCAAACGCTGGCTGCATAGCCACAAATGTTTCCAGTAAACTCGATACAGGCCAACTTGCCTCGATTATGGGGAGGCGATATTTCAGACTGATACACAGGGACGATGGTAGATAAGGCACCCACGCCCAAACCGGCGATGATACGACCAAGGAGCATCATAGGAATGCCGGTAGCGCATGTCTGGAGAGCACCCCCAACGAAAAACACCATGGACCCGTAGAGAATGGTGCGTGTTCTGCCGATGATATCACCAATCTTTCCAACGATAAGAGAGGAAATGAACGCTCCGATCTCCAGAATGGCCACCATGGTACCGATCTCCGCCATAGTCGGTTGGTTGAAATAGTCTTTGAAATCGGCACCCCTAAAAATCGAATTGTTAGATTTCAATTAGGGATTCCGATACATGTGTAATGCATAGATGAGGCGGTGTACATACGTGATAATTCCTGACATAACTCCTTGATCATATCCAAAAAGGAAAACACCTAATGACACAAAAACACTTGTGAAATACCTGTGGGAGAGGAATCAAAAATGTTAGTAAATCTAATCGTTCTTCTATGATGATAAGACACACGCCCTATGTCCAGTTTCTCGGGGAAGGGGAATTCCATACAATAGCGGTTTGCCCACCAGGCCATGGCTCCTGGCCTTGCGCGTGGCGCCGGGCGACATGATGATGGCTAATATTCTTTCCGCTCTCGAGATAGTTCGAGGAGCCGGGGTTGGGATACGGATCTCTTTGAACAGGCCACTGTCGCTGTTCCCGTTGCCGTTGCCGTGGTGTTCGTGGTGGTGGTGATGATGATGGTGGTGATCTTCAGCCGGGTAATGCACCCGTTTCGAACGCTTCCCACGAGAGCGGAAGCCACTTCGGCCAAAGGCGGAGTGTTCAAGCGAACGGCGGAGATGGATCTGGAGAGGGTCTTCTTCGTTTGCTAGTTGTTCAGCGAGGTCGCCAGTGTCTGACCAAACGGAAAAGTCGGAGTCTGAATCGGAGGAGAGGAGAGAGGAGGAAGATAGCCGCCGGTTGCCCTCTTTCTCGCGTGAAGAGTCTAGCAGCGCGGAAGGTGGATCAGGCGAGGGCCGGGAGTGAGGAGAAAGGGACCGGAGGGGGATAGCGGTGGGGGATTTGGGGGGTGTTGAGGAAGAAATGGTGGCGGTGGGAGGTGAGGGCTGGCGGGAACAGCCCTACGGAGGAAATCGTAGAAAGGGAGAAGAGGAGGCGGAGAGGGATGGGCGAGGTGTGATCGAACTCTCAGCAACGGGGTTGGGGTGTGATCAAGATCAGGAGGAGGTTCTGGGGGAATAGGGACGGACTGCGGGCTGCGGGCTGCGTTGGTGGTTACGGGGAGAGCCAAGGAGGAGATGGGAAGCCGGACATCTGACGAGCGAGAGAGGACAGACGGGGCATCGAAAGATCCGGGGATGTCGTTGGGTTATTGGCTGGCGGTTGACCTGTTGCGGGAACCTGAGATGGATGCGTGGTTAGTTTGGTCGTAGACTGGAGTGGTTAGGCTGGCGGCCGCTGTATTATGGACGAGTGGCAAGGCTGGTGGATGATCTTTGGTTCCAGGAAAGAATAATAATAATGATGATGATGATGGTGAAAGAATGTCGATGCCGGCTGTCTCTGCTGTCTCTGCTGTGCCTTGACGTTGGCTTGGTGTCTTGTTTGAAGTTGTTTCTCGCTTCTCCAGACTTTAATATTACCTAGGTATTTCATACCCAGAAGAGGACAGACGCTAGCTTCCCGCGTAGTTACCGTAGGGTACTGAAAAGTGGTCCGCCAGTACAGGGGGCCTTTGTCACTTCCCAGCAAAAGATAGCAGCAGCGGTACCTGGCTGCAAGTACCTCGATCTTTTTATTTGCGCCGTGGCTCTTCCCCGTATTTTGCGATACGTAAACTTTCACCAATAACAACAAGGGGGTGAGCTTTTCAGCTAAGAATCCAAGACAAGACACGGGCAAAAATGATCAAAATTGAGTGTTCTTTCTCGTCTGCTGAAAGAATGAAATCCATCCAATTCAACAGCACCTTTTCCCTCTACTATTCTACTCCGTACTGGCCGCACCAGTTTGATAGGAGTACAACATCGCCAAGACCGATTCAAAGGCACAATCTCTGCTCCCTCGTCACGGTGATACAGTGATACAGTGATACAGTATTTCCACACACCAGGGACACCAGGGCACTGCCAGCCTCAGCCATCCAATCAACGAATTTCTTTCTCTGCTGTATTGTATTGTATTTTATTTTAATTTATTATTCTGGGGCTCAGCGTTCTGTGTGCAGCCTGGCAGTTATCTGATTCTAAAAAAAAGATCGTTGTGGTCAATAACCCAGAAAATCAACAATGTCCACTTCCTCTACGACTGTCATCCAGAGAAACAAATATGAACTTTCTTCCCCACAACCTTCAACTCCTATTGAGCGCTAAGTAGCCCAATCCCACACCAGTGACACTCGGTTTATTTTATGGAGAGAACCTTCAAGAATATCATATGTTCCCCTCTTTACTCTATAGTAGTGTCCCATCTGAAGTTTCTCCCTACTGTATTTCCTCTCACAGTTGCTCCCCAGCCGCGGGGAGAAGACATTCGTGACATCATGTATGTACAGTACTTCTACCTCAATCTCCCTTGCATAACATGGCACGGTACCTGAGTGGACAAGAACCCCAAATGCACTGTCAAAGCATGGATGATGGCAGATGTCCAACAAACCCTCTCCACCAGACATCCCCAAGCCGCATCCATGGTATCCCGTCCGATCCACCAGGATAGGCCCCGGTGGCTGTTGTGGAGTGCTTAAGCATGCTAGTCAGTTAGGGCCGAGCGATCTGTGGGGGGAAATGGGGGATTGTCCACGCTGCGTGCGACAGGGTCACGGGGTCACGGCTCAGCAGACATTCATTATTCCAGCCATAGCCGTTATCCCATAGCCTATGCGGTGGTACTATTCCTGATATGGGGAAGTAGGCTATGGAGAACGAGAAGTTCGGTTGTTGCTAGTATATGGATGGTCATTTGCGAGGAACAAGCGCAGGTAACTAATTATTAGGCCGGGCATCTGATATGGTGATGGTGTCAGACGGTGGCTGACTGGGTCAAGGGGACAATACGTCATTGCTCTTCGAGGATATTTCGACATACATTTATTTATATCCTGATGGCTATTGTCTAGGAAAATGCTCGTATCTATATTATATACCAACAAAACCCAAGACTCCTAAAGAAAACAACAATAGTCTACCAGTGGTATATCATAAAACAAACCCCAAGTATTGAAAAAAGCCAAAAAAAAAAAAAAAGGCACATCCAATCCCCGCAGAAACGATTATCACCCCAAAATGATATCATACCCGTCCTGCTGGATATGCACCACCTCCGCATCTACCCCATATTTACGCCGCACCAGCTCGAAAATTATAAGACCGGCACTAGTGCTTGGCACCTGGCGGACTGCGTTCCCAAAGAACCCCCCGAAAAGCCACCGCCGCCAGCCGCCCCCGCGCAACGCCCGCCTCTGACATCGTTTAAACAGTTCCACGTACGCTTCATAGTGGTGCTTCATCATCTTTCTTCCCGAGTGATCCAACTTGGCCATCGCATCAATGTGCTCCAACCTCTCGTAGTAGACCGTTTGCACCAGAGTGAGAGGATGCTGCACCAACTGCTGCATCAGGGAAGCTGTAAGGCCGGCTAGCATCAGGAAACAGGGCTCTAGGGCATAGTGCGGGCGGATCGTGGGGATATCTCCAGATGACGTGCCTGCTGTTGACCCGGACAGTTTCTCGACCCGGTGCGGCTGGAGGGAGCCGTAATAGTATCTAACAAAGGTATAGTATCCTTGCGACTTGATCGTTTCGAACATGCCGAAGAAGAGCGCAGAACCGAAGGAGTCCTTTAAGAATGACAGGCCCCAGCCAGAAAAGATGCCCCGGATGCCTATTTCATGCAGCTTGTGTTTCCCGTATTGCCATACGTTCCGATACTGGCCCTTTATCATATCGTTGGTGCTAAATCGCACCTGGAGCGCATCCAATGGGGCTGCAATGATGGATTGTATTCCGCCCGCGGCAAAACCGGCCGTGAACGTCAAACTCGGAGCTGGAGGTGGGTAAATGCGTTTGGTCGCCTGCAATGTAGGCTCATGGAGTCCGCCCAATATTTGGAGATATGAAGTATATAGAACCGCCCCAACCCTGTCGCAGAAGAATAGTGCCAATGGGTTAGAACTACATCATATCTCGCAGTAAAAACAAAAATTAACTGCTCAAAGCAAGAGTTGGCGGAACGTGATGACCTACACAACATTTGCCATGAGTGGCGGGAGGACTTGGTCTGGAAGGAAACGCCAGCCATACTTGCGGACGGCGTGGGCAAGGAGTCCTGGAGTCGTCGTATGCAATGACCAGCCGCCCTCCGCGACTCGCGGGTTGATAGCTTTGGCTAGCGCCTAGGGACATCCGTCTACCAATCAGCCTGGCTGTGGCCCTGACCGGTGCACGCAAAACTAAGTAGGGAGCTGCTAAGCAGATAGATATCTACCTGGGCAATCACCCGGGTATAGCTAGTTACAACTATAACTTGGGAGAATTCCATACCATGTAGCTACGGAAGTAGATCGTCAACAGCTATCCTAAATACAACATGACAAATATACAAGTATAGAACACCTACTCCACTCGTGTGCGAAAAAATGCTTTGGCAGGGGCCCTGAAATAGAAGGCCACGGCCTGCGCGCTCAGGGCACGAACACCCGCGGCGGATGCGCCTGTAGCGGCATTTGTTCGAGGTTTCCGGCGCGCTGCATCGTCCGAGGAATCGAGGTTGGTCGAGGGGTTCTCGTCGAAGTTGGTATCAGAGGGACCAACAGAAGCGATGGACATAGTTCTGTGACTGAAATGATCGCGGGCGATGGCTCCATGGGAAGACTTTTTTCCTCAAGGCCCTGTTTAGCCAGGATTGACTTCCTGGGGCGATGAAAGTATTGACACCAGGACCGTGTCGTTTCTAGAGATATATCATGATCGTAAAAATTAACGAGAGAGTGGAGAATATCGACAAATGAATAAATAAAGCTGTCGAGGGTCAAGAGACCAGCAGATGGTCGTATCTCAATAGTCAAATGATGTTTGGAAACTTTCGTTTCCGCCGAACTTGAAGCGCGAAACGCCGAAATGCAAACAGAGCAAACATTCCATTAAGTCAAAGTTCACGCTAAACCCAGTTGGGCGCAGCACCAAGAACGCGTTCTCGCAGGTTCACGTCAAGAGCCGCAAACCAGCAGCTGTCTCGCAAGATTTCTTCTGTCAACCACCACCAGCCTCCCTTGACTTCACTCTTATATCCTCCAGTGTCCTTTTTCAAGGCTTTCAACAGCTTTTAAGTGTTTGTTTGTCACTTGCGACTTGCGACCTGTTCCTCTTCTCGTTTCCATGTGGTAGCTCAGTAATTTTCCACCTATTGAAGCTCACAGTCCTCCCTTTACAACTCCGCGCAGCCTTCCTAGGTCTAGGCCAGCTTGTTGCCAAAAATGGCGGAAGAGATAAAAATTGACAAAGCGACTTTTTTTAATCGCCTCTCTAGCTTCTATTCGGCATGGAGAGCAGACAAGCGATCGTCGAATCCAGTGTTTGGCGGCGCTGGATCGATTGTGATCCTTATGGGGAGAACAGAGGAGGCGAATTCCTTTCAGAAAAATAATGCGATGCACGTAAGTTTGATGCCCCATGCTGTTGGCCATTAATGCTCTCATTTTCGACCTGGGTTTTAATCAGTTTTATCCTGCTGTCTAGTTCTGGCTTCTTGGTTATGAATTCCCGGCGACTCTATTCGTTTTCACAACTGAGGCCATGTATGTCGTGACGACCGCAAAAAAAGGTAACATCATACTAACACCTCCCACCCTTTCTTATATACGACCAATTACTTTAGTGCTGACTTGCGTGTATTATAGCAAAACATCTTGAACATCTCAAATGTGGAAAGATCCCGGTTGAACTCCTCGTGACCACGAAAGATGCCGAGCAGAGAGCGAAGGTTTTCGAGAAATGTCTGGATGTCATAAAAACTGCCGGGGTAGGTTGTCATTTTCCCCCTTGATAGCCAACGGATCTGGCCTAACCCATCTGCAAATCTATAGAAGAAAGTTGGCACCCTACCTAAAGATACGTCCTCCGGTCCGTTCGCTGAGGAATGGAAGCGGGTGTTTAGCGAAATATCGAAAGAGGTCGAGGAGGTCGATATTGCGCCGGCTCTGTCATCCGTTGCGTTCGCTGTTAAGGGCCCAGAGGAACTGGTAAGCAGTTTACTTCTCTATATTTTCACAGAGAACCTGTCCTGACTAGATTTGTAGATCTCCATGCGAAATGCCTCCCGTGCCTGCAGCGGTCTCATGTCGGAATACTTTGTGGACGAAATGTCCCAGCTTCTCGACGAGGAGAAAAAGATAACTCATAAGGAGCTGGCAAACAGAGTGGATGCGAAAATTGATGATGCAAAATTCTTTAAGAAGCTTGCTAAACTCCCGGCTGAGTTTGATCCTCAACAAATCGACTGGGCGTATGGCCCCGTTATCCAAAGTGGCGGCAACTACGATCTTCGATTTACTGCCGTTCCCGACTCCAACAACCTTCATACCGGTATTATTATCGCTGGATTTGGGATTCGCTACAAGACTTACAGTTCCATAATTGCACGGACGTTTTTGGTTGACCCCAGCAAATCTCAAGAAACCAACTACGCGTTCTTGTTAAGCATCCACGATGCTGTCATGAAAGACATCCGCGATGGGGCTGTGGCTAAAGACCTATACAACAAAGCTCTTGGAATGATAAAGGCCAAGAAACCCGAGCTGGAGAAGCACTTCCTTAAGAATATCGGCGCCGGAATTGGAATAGAATTGCGAGATTCCAATATGATACTTAACGGCAAAAACAACAAAGTGCTTAAGAGCGGAATGACTCTCTGTGTCATGATCGGCTTTACTGACATTCAAGACCCGGATCCGAAGGACAAGCAGAACGGAACTTATTCCATGGTTATTACGGATACTGTTCGTGTTGGCGAAAGCGGGCCCCATATCTTCACGAAAGATGCGGGAGTCGACATGGACTCTGTCTCTTTCTACTTTGGTGATGAAGAAGAGACTGAGAAACCAAAGGTCAAAAGCGAAACTGCAAAGTCTAGTGCCATCGCCAGTAAAAATATCACGAAGACTAAATTGAGAGCTGAACGACCAACGCAGGTTAACGAAGGAGCAGAAGCCCGTCGACGTGAACACCAAAAGGAGTTAGCTGCAAAGAAACTCAAAGAAGGCTTGGAACGTTTTGCTGGTACCACGGGCGATCAGAATGGGACATCACAGAAGAAGTTCAAACGGTTTGAATCCTACAAGCGAGACAACCAGCTTCCCATTAGAGTTAAAGACTTGACGGTGTATGTTGATCACAAAGCCTCAACCGTGATCGTTCCTGTTATGGGTCGGCCTGTTCCGTTCCACATCAACACCATAAAAAATGCGAGCAAGAGCGATGAAGGAGAATACGCATACCTCCGTATCAACTTTCTGTCTCCTGGGCAAGGTGTAGGTAGGAAAGATGACCAGCCGTTCGAAGATCCGTCCGCGCACTTCGTGCGGAACTTGACGTTAAGATCGAAGGACAATGACAGACTTGCGCAAGTCGCACAGGATATTACTGAACTTCGGAAAAATGCTCTCAGGCGCGAACAAGAAAAGAAGGAGATGGAAGATGTCGTTGAGCAGGACAAGCTTGTTGAAATTAGAAGTATGATAAACTCCTTCTGCCCGTGTATTTGCTGTTGGATTTTACTAACAAGAATATATTCCAGATCGTCGACCTGCAAAGCTTCCTGATGTGTATCTTCGACCACCGTTGGATGGGAAAAGAGTGCCAGGAGAAGTCGAAATCCACCAAAACGGTCTCCGATATCAGTCGCCACTGCGGAGTGAGCATGTTGATGTTTTATTCAGCAATGTCAAACATTTGTTTTTCCAGCCCTGTGCACACGAAATGATTGTTATCATTCATGTCCACCTAAAAACTCCCATCATGATCGGGAAAAGGAAGACCAAGGACGTTCAGTTCTACCGGGAAGCTACGGAAATGCAGTTTGACGAAACCGGGAATCGCAGACGGAAGCACCGCTATGGAGACGAAGAAGAATTTGAGGCTGAGCAAGAAGAAAGGCGCCGTCGGCTTGCATTGGACCGCGAATTCAAAGCGTTTGCTGAGAAGATCTCCGATGCTGGCAGGGATGAGGGGGTTGACGTTGATGTTCCCTTCCGAGAAATCGGTTTCAACGGTGTCCCCAACCGCTCTAATGTGCTCATCCAGCCCACCACGGATGCGATTGTTCAATTGACGGAGCCTCCGTTCCTAGTAGTGACGTTGAGTGAGATTGAGATTGCTCATTTGGAACGTGTCCAGGTATGTGGTTCCTCCCATATTTTGTATCTTGGAATTTTTACAGGGCTAACAGGACACTCGCGAAAACCAGTTTGGCCTCAAAAATTTCGATATGGTGTTTGTTTTCAAAGACTTCCATCGACCCCCGGTTCATATCAACACTATCCCCGTTGAGTCATTAGAGGGTGTCAAAGACTGGCTTGACTCCGTTGACATTGCGTATTCCGAAGGTCCTCTCAACCTCAACTGGGGCGCCATCATGAAGACAGTCACCAGTGATCCGCACGGCTTCTTCGTTGATGGTGGCTGGGCGTTCTTGGGCCAGGAGTCCGACTCAGAAGAGGAAGAGGAGGAAGAGGAATCTGCCTTCGAGATGTCGGACTCCGAACTCGCAGCTTCTGAGGAGAGCTCTGAGGATGAGAGCGAATTTGACGACGAAGCTAGTGCAGAGGCTAGCGACGAGGCGTTTAGCGGTGATGATGATGAGAGCGCTGGTGAAGACTGGGATGAGCTTGAGAGGCAGGCGAAGAAGAAAGATCGTGAGAGCGGGCTTGATGACGGTGACAAGGGGAAAAAGCGGAAACGGTAAAGAAAATTTTACTGTCCAAATATATGATTTATTTAGTGGGCAGCAGAAGCCAGTTTATGAATATTTATTTATTGGGTGGGATATCAACTGCAAGATGGGATTTTAATACGGGTTTCCTTCTCTGTTCACCATTCCCCCTTTTTCCTTCAAGTATGTGTTTGAAAATTTTTGCATCGTTCGAAAGTAATATCGGAGGCGGGCGGCGGGAAACAAAATATGATCAATTGCGGTGTTCATAATTATTGGCCCTTTTTCAGCCCATCCGTACAAATTGGCGGCCGGTTTATTAAATATTTTCTCTCCTACTCTCTATTTTCTTTTTTGCCCGTTCGCCACAGTCGAACGCGGCACAATCACACTTAATACTTGTTTTATCTATATATTACTTCTGCTGAACAAATAGATGGCTCTCCGTTGGGCAAACCAGCATGCTCGCCTTGCTAATCTCCAATAAAACCAACTCTGGAGACAGAATGCCATTATGATCGCAATGATATCATCTATCTGCCTCTATTAAGCATTTCCCTTCATATCTACAGTTGATAGGACACAGTCAACTTAGTTATTGGCACGTTCCCAATATGATGTGAGTCGGGGTCGCTGCCCGTATAGTAAATTTAGAGAAGTTTGGAAGCATCCCAATAGGCCATCGAAGTAGTAGCAATGAGCACATGACGATAATTTGCAAGAACGCCTTGGTGGGTTTGTACAACTTGTATTGCCCGTAATGGATCAATTGTTTTATAACATAACAAGAAATACATAGAAATAGTTCCGCATCAAAATTGCGACACCAGATAGAGAAGCAAAGGGGGATGGATGCAAGACAACGCCAGAAAAAAAGACAAAATAGAATATACAAAGCAAATAGCCTAAACGTGCATAAATATAAGGAAGCAGGAGAAAAGGGCGGGGGCGGGGAGGGGCTCTTTTCAGTCATCAACCCAAAAAGAAATGTATAATGGCAAGGGAAAGAAGAAGAAGAAGAAGAAGAAGAAGAAAAGGGAATTTTAAGGGGATATGAGGAAAGAAATAAGGGGGAGAACAGTCACAGGAAAAGAAATATAACGCCAAAAACCAAATCCCTAGTGACAATCACTCCCTTCCAATGAATCGAGTAGGAACTGCATAGAAATCGTTGATAACAAGAGGGAAAATAAAAGGCGGAAATCAATTTTTCTACAAGTAGGGAATCACGACCTGCCACCGAATCGGTTTTCACGGCCGGTCGCCGTGGCTGTACTTGGCTGTTCGTTATTCCACGTGAGATACGTGTGGTCACCGAGTTTCCTGTTTGATAAAAGTAGGTTGGTTGGATTAGCAGAGTGAGATTTTGGTGGATGTTGCTTGGATTATATAGGCTGGGTAGGAAAAAAAAGAAGACAGGCAAGGGGTCGAAAAGACGAACCGTGGCTTCACTAGATGTGCCAGTGTAAACAAGGCGCCGAGAACGATGCAGATCCCACCAACGACTACGTATGCGATTCCCATGAATGGGTTTTTACCGCCCATCACGGTATTTGTGGATATCAGAATAGACTTCGTCCCTCCGTAGCGGTGGACTGGGAAATCTGATTGTGAAAATATCTGTTAGCCAAGAGGTACATAAAACGGTGTAAGAGAGAAGTAGAAAAAACGGCGGTGGAGGACGACGGAAACCGTACAGTCATCAATGTCAATTCGATAATCCCCAGCCTTCATAACATCTTTGTCATTCCGTCTGGCCAGTTTGCTGAAAGTCGGCAAGCCTGCCGTTCGCATCCACACCTGGAGTTCTTCATAGTCGTGCAAATCCGGCGGCGGATTCTCATCGGAGTAGCCCTTAGGGTATCGTTCCCGCCAGTTGGGAGGAGGCCAGATCTGATCGGGTTTGTACTCGGTCTTCCCGAACAATTGCTTGTCACTACTCCATGAAATGCCCTTGTTGGTCATTTCATAGGATGCCTTGTCCGACGTTCCTAGGAGGGCAGGGGAAGAGAAACTGTCATTGAAGACCGAGTTCGCAATGAGGCCACAGGGATAATATGCCTTTTTAGTTTCCGGATCAATCCTGAGGGGGTCGCAGGGGCTCCCGCTTATCGTGCTATTGGGGAGAGCCTTGCCCTTGAGTTGCTCTAGGTCCAACGACTTAACATATCGCCGGTGGTTTTGGTAAAAGTTGGTGAGGCGGTAGTAGAGGAATACCGAGGGTCCGATATCATTTGGGATCTGAAAATACAGCGAGCATACTTTTGTGTTCACGGATACGCCACCGGGGAAGGTTCTGTTCACATTTTCTTCACGCTTCCAAGATGGGGTATCAATCTGTCGGGACCGGAATGACGAGCTGTAGCTGCCTGCGTCCATAGGCCCAGGTTCGCCAAGTGGCGCTTCGGTCGCGCAGTTCGTGTAATCAATAGCCACCTCTTGTACCTATCCCGGAAGATCCGTATCAGCAAGCAATCGGTCACCGGGGTGGACGACAAAGCCTCCTCCAAACCACACACAAAGGAAGACAGGGATGTATTGCGTACTGTAGAACTAGCCCATATCAGTAGACCTCCGATCGGCGCAAATATGACTCCGACAATGAAGAATAACGGAAGAACAGTTTTCGGAGTTAGGATAGGCCTGCCGCAAAAGCCGCGTCAGCGATATAGGGCTCAGGGTCTCCGGAGAACAAGAAAGAAAGCAAGTAAAAATGGAGTAATGAATAGTCCTCAACAAACAGGGTTTGTAACATAGGCACTTACTGCCAGGCCTTCAAGCGTTGTTGCCGGAATGCCGTGTCTACAAGTAGTCGTCGCCGCAATAGCATTTTGTCAGCTGAATGATGTCCCCAACATCTCCCCATACAGACGCTCTAGAGTGTAGGAAGCCAACTGGAGAAGAAGTAGGGATTATGCGCACTTGCTGGTCTCCGGCTCTTTTGTTTCTTCTCATCATTGCGAGGATCCTGTTCGTCTACAGAATCCGGTTCTGAGTGTGCCATGACGGCGGGATTGGCGACGGCGGAGACCTGAGGCTCAAAGGGCAAAATTTGGAGGAGGCAGATGTTCCGGAGGGTTCGGAAGGGTCTGACCAAGTCCCTCTATGTAGAAAATCGTATCGTTCTTCCTCCCTTTTCCGTCGTCCTTTGTGTCGGATTACAATCCTTGTGGTTTGACTGTGGAGGTGGAACAGATGGTGGTGGTAGGGTCGAGAACAAGTCGTCGTTCGTTGATGTCAGCCAGCTTGCGTCCGGGAAAAAAAGTGGCTGAGACCGCCGTGCTTAATCATCCGCCAAAACCCAATCAGCTGAAAACTCAGCGATAACTACGGAGTACAACCAGGAAATACAGTAGATGGAAAACTTGCAATTGACTTTATTTTCCCACAAGGCGACCGTTGAAAAACGTGATGGTATGTACCTGGAAGACAAGGAGGCCCGTACTGTCCAAACAGCCCTGGTGGCTGTGCAATCCGTCCAGCTTCTCGTCGCCCGTTTGCATCCATGGCGAAGTTTTGGATCTGCGTCATTCTATATTTAGAGCCAGGCGGAAAAGGGATGGCACCAACATCAACCAACCAACATCAACCAACTCTAAATGTTGTTTTTCAATTCCAACAAAGCAAAGAAGGCTTCTCAGAAGTCTTTCGCTCACATATAACCCAAACCCATTGGCAAACTGGGATTGCACAGGGGTGGGCAATCGGAACAATAGATCTGCGGTTTCAAGCCTTCCCGCTTTCGGATGCGTAGGTTGCCGCACAGTAGTGTGTCGAAAGAGAGCACTGGTGAAAACTGGTATGAAGAGTATGGAGCAGGGCGGGTGGCTGAAGCAAGCAACTAATGGACTGTAGATGTACCAGGGATTATGCCATTATTCTAGATTGCAACTATGCAGGAAATGTAGATGGAAAGAGTATTGATTAGTTTAAAGGAAAGACTTCATATTGGGTATTGGGTATTTCAAATGCTATGAACCAAGCCATGATGAGGGGGAAAAACCATATGAAAATGAAAATGAAGTATGAAAAAGCCAAAGGGACCTGTAATCATTCTGAATGTCCATCCAGTTTCCCAACCAACCGACCAACCAACAAACCCAGACAGAAAGACAAAATAAAATGCCCAACATTATGAAGAACGCCACTCCAATGTAACTAGCGAAAGGGAACAAACAAAGAAACTTGGGAATGCCGTATGGTAAAGACCGGCATGTACATCCTCATGCCCCAAAAGAATAAAACATAAAACATAAAAATAGGAGCATAACAAATAACCCGCGTGTCTGAACAAACATCCCGCCCCGGCCCCGACCTCCGTTTCCTTCCCAAAAAGAAAAAAGAAATACCCCCGTAAATGCGAGCCAAAAAGAATGCGCCCCATCAAAGATGACGAAAAAGAAAATCATCAGAGTAAGAACGGAAAAGGTGAAACAAAACAAAAACGAAAGAGCCAAGACCATAAGTTGCCCTACTCCAGACCATCATCAAATTGCAAATGTGCAATCATGAAACGCAAAGCATAGACCGGCTGATACCTTGCCCCACGTAACAATAAGCAGAATGATATAATCTCCGTTCGGGATGTTTGATAAGCAGGGGGGACGGGGAAATCTTTAAATCAAGAATAGAGAAATGATGAGAGCGAACAGTAGAACCTTTCAAGACCATAATGCATATAAGATATCCGAAAACAAAACGTTAGAAAACATTCAAGTCGTAAAAATAAGAGGATGTAGTCAAAAGTAGTTCCCACATCATGCAAGGCGCAGGTTGAGGGAGATATGAGTTCCCATGCCGATATCACATATTCAAGCAGCGGTTCAATCCAATTTTTCAGTTTTCGTTGTCCCACACTGGGCTTATATACCGACTCAAGCAGAGAAGTATAGAGGAAGGCGGAATCACAGATACTGGCGAAAGTACTCTGGTTTGAACCAGCCAACCTTTTCGTAGGCCGTCCACAACTTGCTCGCCTTGTTGACATCGATTTTGCAAGCCTGCTGCGCATCGGTTTTGCGGAATTCCTTGCCGATGCGGAGGGCGTTGAGGCGTGCTTCGAAGATGCGACGTTTGCTGCAGAGATAGGTAGCGCAGGAAAGGCGAAGGGTGGCGGCGAGACCCACTTCTGCGGGGTCGAGCTGATGGCGATCCGGGTCATTACTAAGATCCAGCATCTGGCCTTTCCAGTCGGCCTTTAGGCCCTTTGTGTTTCCCCGAAGCGTTTCGATGGGAGGGCAGTAGTCGGGCAGAGAACGAAAGTCTGTATCATCGCGATTGGTTCCGATCACACGAGTCGGCTTTGGAGGAGACGTGGCGACATCGAAGGAATCGTACACCCGTTGTCTGGGAGTGGACTTGGGGGTGCGTCTTGGCCGCGGCCGTGGGGCTCGTGCGCCACCGTTGGGGGTCCGCTTTTCTGGCGCTGGAGCGATCTTTTTCAATTTCATGGCGGTCTCGTGGCCCACCCGTTTCGTCACTGAAAGCTGACGGTCCAAGAATTCTCGTTCCTTCATTGCCCAGGCGCCAGGATTCCGATTGTACTGCCTGCCGACGATGGGGACGCAGGACAGGGCAAGCATGTATTCCCTGCGGGTTGGTTTGTTCTTCTTGTCTTGGAATCTCAGCATCTGGCTCTCCATGTGTTTGTCGACGAGGCGTTCAGCGACGGGGGCCAATTGCGGCCCAAAGAGGGGTTCATCAGGCAGGATATCAGTTTCATTGTTGGGGAAGAGGACAGGATCTTTCGACGAAACCACGGAGGCATCGCTCTCGATCTGATCGTGGGCGTTTGACTTTTGTTTCTTGTTCCCAGTGTACGGGGTGACGGGTGGCGAGGGCAGATCCATCTCAGATTGGGTGCGTTTTCGATGGGCAGAGATGGGCGGCAGGGTGTTGTTCTCGTCGAAGGACGACTGTTTCGAAGTGCAGGGCGACAGGGACTGGGAGAAACTGTCGAGAGGCTTTGCCTCTGGCGGCGACATTAAGCTGGACACAGGCGGTAGACGATTCATGGCAATGTGAAAGGGTCAATATGTTTGTGTGTGGGCGAGAGTTGGAATTGAGTTGGGGGATGGCGATAGGCGATAGGCGGATGGCGATGATGAAATAGGCCGAATTGAAATGTGAGGGGGGCGCAGAAAGGAAGGCGTGTGTCGTCAGAGGGATGTAAAATGGGTATTAAAGGGAAGCAGATGAAGATGAAGATGAATTGGGAGGAAGAAGAAGAAAGAAAGAAGAAAGAAGAAGAAGAAGAAGAGTGGTGGATGAAAGATGAAGAGAAGAAGAAGAGAAGAGTGACGGATGACGGTGACGTCCGAGTTGGGCCCCAAGGCGACAGCGAAAAAAGGGAAAACGGGCTGAGCACAGCGTGACCAGCAGGCGGCTGATTTGTCAGGCGGGAGGTGACTGTGACAACTGAACTGTGACTGGTGGCAACGGCTGGAGGCGATTATTAATTGGCCAATTCGGCTCTGGGTTGGTTCCGCAAAGTTTCCACGCCCTGGATCAGAAATTAAGAATTCAGAAGAAGAATAAGAACGAGATGACTCCCAGGCCGGAGTTAAGCTGCCAATCTATCCGAAACCACTACACTATGAGTAATTCTGCGGAGGTTGGGGCGTTGTCACTAAAAATAATGGGGTCTGGAGGATCGACGAGGCTCTGGGGTCTGTCTGTCTGCCTATCCTTGCTAGCTGCGCCTGACGGGGACTGACTGGCTGGGGGCGGGGTACGGGACAATATAACAAATTAACAACGCTGCAAGGCGCCAGCCAGTCGCGAGAAGAAGAATACTTTCGACAGGCAGTGAGATCAGCGGCTGGCAAGGCTGGGATAGATGAATAGATAGATAGATGGGAGATACAGATGATGGAAGATGGATGAGTTAAATGATGAGATAAATGAGGCAGTAAGTAGATGATAGAAGAAGAGAGAAGGTGACCACGGCAGCTGATAGACAGCTCTGGGGACAAGACCACCAGCTACAGGGATGCAGGTCAAGTGATGGGATAGAAGAGGTTTCTTGTGTGAAATTGATTCATGTGAGTTGTTGAATCTATTAGAGAGGTGATGTTTGCTAGCAGAGACATGTTGATGGAATTCCTTTGACAATCATTTGAAGTTACAGTATACGGTTGCCTGTTTCATCGTGGAATGATTCATTCATCTCTAACTAAGCTTTGGGGGGAGCGAGTTTAAATTAAAATAATAAAAAAAAGAATTTGGTTTCACTGTCTTTTGTGCCCTTTCACCCTGCTCTGATGAGTATAGTTATAGAAAAGAAAGTATGTTCTGTTACTATACATGTACATACACTTTATGGTTTGCGGATTGTGCCGTGGACCAGGGGAATAATAGGCAATCAGCAGGGCAAAACAGGCAGTAAAACAAGGATTGATCATGGGCGCGAAGGCGAAGTATAAAGAGAACTAGGTTGAGGTGGTGGTCTTCTTAACTCTAATTCAATTTAGAGGAGTTTCTGCTTGTCCTAGATCCACGGGATGATAGTTACCAACAGAGTTCACACACACACACAATCTATATCTATCTTTATCACTCTCATTCTCCTCCTTTCGCATCAACCCCTCTTCACCCGAGCTAGAAGACAAGCTAACCGCCATTTGTCCCCGCGTTCTACAACAGCTGATGGTCACACATCATGTTGATCTCACCTAACTATGTGCTCCGCGCAGTTCATCTTCTTTCTCATCAACCAATTGCATTCATTCTCAGTCTCACAATTGAAGACTAAGGCTGAGCTTAAAATGTCAGCAAAAAAAAGAAGAACCTCAATAGATCCTGGATGAAGGGCTTCATAGGTCGTAACAGTAGCCGGACGTTGTAATCTGCTTTAATATATGCTGATACAAGGAAAGTAAGGAGGTTACTGCCCCTGCCAGCATTTGCGCTTGATCTTCTCCACCGCAAAGTGACGATGATCTCTGTTGTGCTAAGCGCAATGTACAGTATAGTATGGCTTTGTTGATTTTCTTCGCTGCAGCAAAGGTCTCATAGCATTTCGTAATGGAAATAATCCAATTCGCCCTATGAATCATCAACTCTGTGTTATCCATGCTGACCTACTAGACCCTGGTACCATTTTTTTTTGGCCAAAAAAGCAACACTTAAGGTTGTGCTATGTGGGTGTTGCCACATGTCTGATAATAGAGCGCATACTCAAATTCAATTTCTCCGTTCAAATAGGGAAAAAGGCGACTGATGCCTTCTGTAGTGGTAAGAATTTCTCCGGTCTGCATTTAAGCAACAAAAACCCTCATCTTGACAGTGGTACAGGGACTGTCCACGTAACAGACTTCATGGTCTATTATGCCTTTCCCCGGTTCTGCTCCACTCCTTTGACGACACTCAGAGGATGGATGTGGATGTCCTTGAAGGCCGATGTGTCTGGACAGCCTTAAGAAAGCAACTTACGATAAGTGTCTGCCCCTCTCAGCCGACTTCCATAATAACGGAAACCGCGTCAAGGTGCAACAGGCATTTATGCGTTCCGAGAATGCTGTCGATATTTTAGGCGGGATCTCCTCCACAATGGTTCCGGCGGTGCTTGATCTCGCCCTTGCCATCAATGGCCTCTATTACCGTTTTGATCCCTATACAGCCATGGGCCCCTTTACTTCCCATACTAAAGAGAAAGCAAGAGCAGCGTATCGCTGATTTCCTCGCCGTGTGCGCTCAGGTGCATAAATTATTGGATAACTGGCTCACAATTTTTGCTCTTTAACTGTGGAGCTTATGAAAAGGGTCAATTTTCTTCAGCTGTCGATGCCCTCTCGGCGTCCCGCAACAATCTCAGTATCTTTTCTGATGTAGCAGATATGGTCGAATCTCTCCTGCTCGGGCTCTGGCAGACGGCAGTTATTCTTGGGTTCTTTACCGCAGCCCGGCGGGCGAAAATTATGTTGAGAGGCTTTTAACACTGCACGGTTTTTGGAGTCAGTTATCCGATCCGGTAGCTCGGATAGTCAAAGGATTTGGGTCTATCCCCAGCAATTTTGTGGAGCTAGAGAAGCTGGTCACGCTTCTTGAGCAAAAGCCCACCATTGCCAACTGCGTTGACGCGAAGGCGATGGAGCTTCGGCAGGGAGATATTGAGTTCACTGGTAGTTATCTACTTTTCATATGATGGCGAAAGGTTCCCTCTGAAGGGCATTGACTTTATCGCCAGGGGTGGAAAGACCACTGCAATTGTTGGACATTCCACAATCTTGAATTTGATAAGCCGTCTCTTTCGATCCAAAGGAAGGCTGAATCACGATTGACCAAAAAGACATCTCCGCAGTAACATTGGAAAGTCTGCGGGTCGAGTTTGGCATTGCTTCTCAGGAACCGCAGCTCTTTGATGGCTCCATCAAGGAGAATGTTAAATACGCAAGACTTGAGGCTTCTGGTGCCGAAGTGATTGAAGCATACAGGCGAGCACATCTGGAATATTCAAGCTTCACCCGCAAATCGGCGAACGTGATATCAAAATCTCAGGCGGGGAGCGGCAGTGCATCGCATTTGCGCGTCTGTTTCTGACAAATATGCGCATTATACTGTTAGATGAAAGTGACTAAGGGAGCAGATATTAACACTGAAACTTTGGTGAAGAAGAGTCTGGATAAACTCACCAAAGGATGGACAGCTATCACTGTCATGTATAGTTCTCCTCTTTCAAGCTCTTCACCGATTTGCTGACTCAATTTGTCCCAGGCACAATCTTCGGACAACCAGTTTCACCTACGTGATATCGTAAACGGAAATCATCTGCAGGATTAACTATATATATTTATATGTTGTATTTATAATGTTTAATATATAATGTTGAGATTTCATTAAAAATATCCTTGCGGCATAAATTAGTGATCATTGGGGTGAAATGATTGCTGGGTGAAAAATGTTACCAGCTAACTCCTATTTTGAGTAATGCCCGACCAGGACAAAAGCATGGCTCATCTTTGAAACAGCATGGCCTGGCCATGGCAAATTATATCGTATTCTTCGCAAAGCGCGTGGCTCAGTATATCCCCTATTCTTCATGAAGGCATGGCCCATCATCCCCTATTGTAAGCATTCCCGAGAACGCACTCTTACTAGCCATCATTTACGGGATTGTACTCAACCAGGTAAGGGATAAGAATTGGTTCTAATAACGAAACGTAGCGCAAAGGAAGAAAGAAAGAAGAAAAAAAACCATCAAGCATCTCATGCTCTCAAGCTTCAACAGTTTATTTCTCAGGCTTAGCATTTTGTACGTAGTCTTTTGATAGTTCCAATTGAACTTTTCTACACACAGCTATGACAGGCCTCCTGTGCTCTGCAGATCCATGTAACTTCGAACCTATCTTCAAGAACACGTCATATCAAACTACACTGTCAGCTTTGAGCCACTACCTAAGCCTTAGAAATGATCTATATATGTTCAAAAAATGATCCTTTAAAGTAAATTTTGTGCTGGGATATCACAGGAGATTGAGCTGGGATTCTTGAGCAAAGTGTGACCTGGCTGCGAGGGTTATTCGTTGATTTTGTCCCGCGATATATCCAAATCAACCGACATATAGTACCTACATTGGAATTTAGAAGATATGCGAAAATATCAACATTCCAAATACCCACTCTCAAGAATCTCAGGCACAGTCAAGCGTGCATTCGGATCGGGGTTTAAGACCTCAACTAGGAATTGAATGTCTTCACCAGCAACGCCCTTCTCAACCATTTCATTTGCCCACATATACGCTTCTTCTGGCTGTGGTGAAGGTAACTTTTTAGCACACTCCTTGTCCTCAGCATAGAATGGAATGGAGGCCAGGTCAAAATCAATTGCAAGTTGATCACGGACAGCCTTCGTCTTCTCCTCCAAGGTTCCTGTGGAGATCGAATCGTACATTCCTAGTGATTTGAGATCGACTTTGGCTTGGAGTAATTGGGCCAGCTATAAGAGTAGTTAGTCAAAAAGTTCAACAAAGCCCCGGATTTAGAAACACTGACAATTATCCCCCATGACCAAACATCTGTGCTCTGAGTCCATGATTTCCCAAAGTGAACTTCAGGACTCCGGTATGTTAGGGAGGTTACTTCTGTGGTAGATGACTTGGTGACTATGAAAGAGGTCAGGAGTTTTTCAAACAATCCCAGAGGAGAGCTAACATACTAGAACCACAATCAGCAAGTCTGACAATGAGTTCACGGATATTTTCACTTGGCTTTGCGTGATCGAATCCGCCGAGGGCAACATTCTCCATTTTCAGATCTGGAGTGAGATGAGTACACCAAGCTCAAATCTCATGCTAGAACAAGATTTCAGAACTTCACTCTTACCAGTATAGACCAGCCCCTTCATGTGAACTGTATAGATGCCTAAGAGAACACTCTTCACAATCCATTTGATCTCCTTTGTACTGAACGGCCTTGCATTCCGCGCTTCCCAAAGAGAGTCTGTAAACGCCTCGAGAACCATCATTGGTCCACCAGGTTCTGAATCAGGAACGAAATCAACAAGTTTCTGAATCATTGAATCTTTCTCAAAAAGTCTCTGCATCTTCAATTCATGTTTGAATGCAAGTAACGCGTCAGAGAGTGAGTCCCCAATGTTAGTCTCATCATCGGGTGGTTGTTTAACAACATACTCGGCGGTATCGTTACAATCATCAACGGCAAGCCATACATTAGGCCTTTTGCCACGAATCTGCGTTCCCAAAGGACGGACAAGTCGGTATCTGCTTCCCTTCTCCCCTTGGCAAGTCACCCTTGGGGATACCATGCTGTAAAGTGGTCCGCAGGACGACGTGAGGGGCGCTGTGCGTGAAGACGCCTGTGGCCGGGTTGCAATTGAAAACAGAGGCTTGAGGGGAAGCCGTGCAAAATATTGATATGAGAGTCGCATTTCAACACGTGTGATTCAAAGAGCAAGAACAGCATGCTTGAGACTGACACATTATATTATTCTTATCTACTGAAATAAGATATTAACAATCTGAATGTTATTCAAATATTAAGTTCAGTTACTAGCTGATATATTAATTTTATATAAAAAAATACATAATCTTATAAAACTGCAGAATTTACTTAATTTTTTATTATTAAAAATATTAAATTAAAGCTATTTTTAAAATATAAAAATATAAAAATAATATTTAATATTTTATTACAGATAAGTGTAGCTTATTTAAACTATTTTTTATTTATTTATAAACTTATCTACAACTTCATTCTCTTCTAATTAAAATATATTTATCTGATTATTTTTCTGAGTATATATAATACTTTCTCCGTCTCTTATTTTTACTTTTTCAATTTATTTATTTTATCTAGCTCTGAAGAAGTATAAAAATTTATAAAAAGAAGAATTTTGAAAGAATTATATAAATAGTAGAATAAGCTGAATTCATTATTAAAAGCTGCTGCATTTTTTAATATTAAGAGTTCACCTGATTATGAATATCTCACTTTGAGATGATGCTCTGTAGCTAGCTGAAGAGCTGAATCTTGACCTGAAAACAGCAACAAACCAGGCTGGCATGTGAGATAAAGAGAAGAAGAGAGCTGAAAGTCACTCAGCCTCACTAGTGTGACTAAGTCTCAGCTGTACAAATTCTGCAGAAATTTAGAGATGATTTCTCACTGTGGAAAATAAAGAGCTGAACAAGACTTCTCTTTTATGAGCTTGGCAAGAAACACAATTTACTTGATAAAGAGAATCACTCTGTCAGAGGTGGTATTTAGAACAGTCAACCCCTGCTCTCAATAATCAGCTACTAAATATCTGTGTTTTAGTGAAGCATCAGTAGTAGAGTTTTATACAGGTAAGAGTGAAGGCAGGAGATTTTCTCACTTTTCCTGTCAGCTGAACTGAACTGAACGATAAAAAGGTGGACTTTGGGAAAAAAGCTGGGGAGAGTTTCCACAATTGTTGTTTTCGAGGGGCTAGCATTGAACAGGTCCCTGTAGGGCTGGGTAATTGCACGACTAGTTCAAATGCTAAGTTTAGAGAAATTGAGCGTCGGGTTCAGACTGCTCATTAGTGCAGATCCCCGCGGCTGATCTGCGTGACGGAGATATTTGTGAGTTTGACTGACTGTCAGAATCTAGTGAATGAGTTTTTGAATAGAACTCTTTGCACCGAGTGACTACTTATATAGACTGGACCCGGCTCACAGAGCACAGAGTGGTATGTTCTGTCTCTCTAAGACCACTGGAAAGAGGCGAAGAGGCTTAAGTTGTCAGCTCTTTGAAATCAGCATCTACAACAACAACTCTGATCTTCCCCCTTCTCTTGTATTGAAAGACACCTCGCGACCACTTTAACCTTTTGCAGAATAGGACCAATCATACCATGGCCGCCTCAACCACAGGGTGGTTCCGACTCGCTCTGCTGGGTTTGTTGCTCGCCGTTGCCTTCACGTTAGACAAACTCGATGTAGCAGCGTCTATCACCGCCTTCTGCACGGGTCCGGGTAGCTACAGCCGCATTTTTGCAACTGTGCTCCTGGTCTTGAACTGGAAGAGTCTGCCTTTCGCGTGGAGTGTATGTACTTACATCCATAGCCTGGTTTGACTGTACGAAAAGAAAACAGACGCTGACTCCTTCATCTTGAACAGGTTCGAATATGGCACGCCATGATTTTGCACCTGTTCATCCGCAAATTCCACTCCCACACTCCCGACAAGCTCTTCCACCCGGTCATCTGCGAATCGCACGTTTCCATCGGGGAAGTAGATTACCGTCTGCACAAATCCAACTCGACCTATCTGGCCGACCTGGACATCACCCGCTCGCATCTGGTCTCGCACCTCGTCGCCAAATCGGGCCATCTAGCCGCTCGCAATGCAAAGACGCGATTTGTAATGGACCCTTCCAACCCGGAAAAACCGGCCCGAGGCTCCTTCAACATCGGCATCGGGGGTGTCCACTGTTCGTTTAAGCGGGAAATCAAGCCCTACCAGAAATACGAAATGTGGTCGCGCATCCTCACGTGGGACCGCAAGTGGCTGTACATCGTGACGCATTTTGTCGAGAAGGGAGCCGTGCGGCCGAGGTCCTGGGACGCTGAAAACTACGGCCGGACAAGGAGTACCCCCGGAAAGCCCGCGGACTGGGAGAAGAAGATCTTCGCCACGGCCGTCACTACGTATGTCTTCAAGCTCGGCCGCCTGACTATACACCCCGCCGTCATGCTGGGCGGGAGCGGGCTTCTGCCAGAGCGTCCTGGCGGTTGGACTTCGGACGCTGCTACCAATGGTGGCGCCAGTGAGCTCTTGGGCGACGGCGACACTAAGCGGTCCGAGTGGACCTGGGAACGGACCGAGAATGAACGCAGGAGAGGTTTAGAGTATGCGCGACACTTTGCTGCTATGGATGACCTTTATGGCTTCTTTGACGGCGGCGAAGATGGGGCAATGGGCAGGTTTCCACTGGGCTAAATCATAGAAATTCCTACTTCAAAAAAAGTTGGGTTACTGTATCAGTGCGATAGAAGTTGTCTGAACAACCACACCACACACCACTCAGTGTAATTATTTTTAGGGCATAAGAAGAAGGCTGGCTCAGCGCAATGCAATACAAACAGTAACATGAGTCGCAAGATTGATTGCATCCACCTATCTTACTGCTTCAAATTGACTAGTTGTATCTGTGTATGAGCAACCAATCTTCGACCAAGAGTTACACCATACTCGTATGTATCTAATAAGAAGCGCGTCTTCAACGTGGAATTGCACGGACTGCGAGGGTTAAGGTTAGGGCTTAGAGAACGACGGTTGGCGGCTTCCGGGGATGTAGCCGAAGATCGCCTTGAGAAGACCAGACACAATAACGCTGTCAAGAATAGTTTAGATCGCTGAGCTTCATATGTCGCATACAGGGTGAGGGTGCACTACAACTTACAAGGCACTCCGTAAAAAGACAAACGCCGACGCGAGCTTCTGCTTCGTGTTGAGCCTCAGTCCAAGCACCACCTTGATAGGCAGCAGGATGATCAAGATATCAATTAAAGCCTCACACAAGCCGCTAGCAAACCAGTAAATGTTGTAATTGAAGCAGTATCGTGGATCAGAGAAGCTGTTGACTCAGATATACTTCATGAGCACGCAGTTCGCCAGATCAGTGACGGTGCATCGGATCCAGAAACCGATCACAACTCCCGGGAGGATGATGATCAGCCGCCGGAACAGTTCTTTGATGGAGAACAGCCGGTTGTACATGAACAGGATGGACAGTTTCGTTGTTGAGGTGATGGAGAAGTACACGAGTGTGGTTGTCCAGCTGAGTTTGGTGTATATCATATCTTTGTCACTGTACTCGTGCGTCTCCGTCACCACGGTGGCCGTCTCGGGCCCGGTGGGATTGCCGGTGGTGGCTTGAAAGTCGGGGTTAACTTAATGTCCACCCATTGCAGAGCAGAGAGTGTTTAACGCACCAGCTATACTCAGCATGTCACCTGCAATCATAGCCAGCAACGATATGAGAATCAGCCAGTCGTCTCACTTGAAGCCGCTCTTCTCGTAGTATCGAGTGTAAAAGTGACCCACGACGGCAAGGATGGCCAGTGCTGCCATCGTACCTCCGACGGCAGTATTTGTGGTGTGACCAGCATGACCAACCTTGCCTATACCTTAAAATCCCTAGAAAGAGTTGAAGATGCTATAATTTTGATGAAATCATGTGTTCAACTTTGCAGCAAACAACTTAATCTTGATCACTCACAAATCTTATCTTTCTCTCAGACTCTCAGTGAATGACAACATCAACAGTTGAACAGCTTCTCATTAAACAAGCTCTCACAAGCACTCAGGTAATTCAAAGGTAAATTAAGCTTCTGAAATTTCAAATCATGATCATGTTCATTGCTAGTTATTCTAGCAAAAAACATGCAACTGAATTATCTAAATCAAAATCAGAAACTATTAGATACTGAGAAGATGCAGAAAATTAAAAGTAATTTTCAAGAGATAAGTTAAAACTAGTTGATTTATTTACATTATATGCTAATTTTAAGAAAAAATTATCTTTGTATATAATAATATCTAGTAATATTAAATTATTAAATAAATAAATTATAAACTGTGATCTGAATATTAGCTTTATTATTAACTTACTATATAATCTTTTAATTAATAATTTAACTTAGATATATTAAATTTTCTTAATATTCACTTATAGTAAACTTATTACTAATAATAGAATAATAATAAAATAGCTAAATTTTAAATTAATATTTTACTTTTTTACAGTATTAGTTATATATTATTTAAATTATTAATCAGTTTAATTACAGAAAATAATCTGAGATTTTTTATAATAATTTTTATATTTATAAAAATTATTAATATTAAAATATTATTAATTATTAAACTTAAAATATAATATTATATTAATTAAACTTATTATAATAAATTTTAATACTATTTTTTTATTTACTAATTTTTTAATATATTATTTAATTTATAATTCTCAAGTTTAAAAAAAGTTTTTGCAGAAAAAATTACTGAAAATAAGTTTCACTATTAATTAAAATATATTATATAATACAGTGAAATAAGCAGTATATATAATAGTCTCTCAGATAATTAATAACTTTATTACTATAGTAGCAGATTTAAAGAATTAATTTAATATATAATAAAAAGATTGATTCTCTCTATCTTCTCAGAAGAAGAAGATTGTTTATATACATGCTATAATAATAAGATATAGAAAGAAAAAACTTATGAATAGAAGTGAATTGAGATTCATCTGTATCAAATACTCAATATAAAAAGAAAGTGATGATTTTGTTATAATCAGTGATAAACACAGTGATAAGCAGTTGTGATCAGTGATAAATAAAGTGATAAGCAGAGAAAAGAAATTTTCAGTGATAAGTAGTTATAATCAGTGATAAATACAGTAATAAGCAGAGAAAAAGAAAATTGTTTATCTATCAATATAATGAGAGATAAGAAACTGAGCTGTTTAATTATATAATGAAGTTTACAGCTAATTTTTATTATTGTTATAGATATAGAAAAATTGTTTATCTATTAATATAATAAGAGATAAGAAATGAAGCTGTTTAATCATGTAATAAAGTTCACAGCTGATTTTTATTATTGTTGTAAATATAGCTCATTGCAGTGTGAACAGATATAGCAATACTATTAATACTGATAGATATAAAAATGACACTGTTGATGCTGACATTATCATTCTTTTTAATAGTATACTGAAATATGACTGTATAAGTGATATTGAGACTGAATAAGTAGCTGACTGATGAAATGAATATACTGATATTGTGAAGAAAAGTTTTATCTTTAAATTTACTGTTATATATATTTTCATCATCATTGTTCTGATCTTTATAATGAAAGATTATCATACTTATACTGTTACTATCATTAAAAACTGTGTTATTATCTTCATAATCAGTGAAATTTTCTTATCTAGTGTGAAGAGTGTTGAGAATATTATTGTGAATATTGAAGTTAAGATTATTAATAGAGAGTATATTGTTTAAAACACTGTATAAATACTGAATAATATAGTGAAGATTTTAACAGACTTGTTAATAGTTATCAGCATTATATTAAAGAATACAAGATTATGAAAAATAGAGATTAATATTTTAGTGAAGAGATTGATATTAATAATTCACTTCATGTATTAATACTTAGAGAAAAGAGAGTCAGTGTGACTGCTTTTATACTTAATAATAGTATATTTCTTTATTGAGTAGTAGTATCAGTGTGAAGATGTAAGTGAGAAATAATATGAAGAATAGCAGATATTTAAGAATAGAAGCAGAACTGAATAAGTTAAATACTGTGAAAAAAGTGCAATGAGAAAGAATAAGAGAGAGATAATAAGAGAAATGAAGAAGAGAAAGATAAAAGAAAAAGAAAAAAAGAGAAGAGAGAGTATCAAAGTATTGAGAGTGAGTTTAGTAAATAAGATTATATAACTGTTTCTGTTATTTACTAAGAGATTGAGTTTGATTAAAGTCTTCTATAAGATTCTTTGAATCTTTCACATTTATCTCATTCACTCAGATATCATTTTTTGACAGATACTTTTTTCAGTATAGAAGATATTAAGTGATAAAAACACAGTGCAGACTGCAGTGAACTACTCTTTTACTGAGCATCTTCTCAATTTTATAAAAGAGTATACTTAATAAGTCATTCTCAGTGCTAACAGAAAGAGACTCAGAGACATCTCATTTATAGAAATCTAATATATAAGAGTAGAGTTTTAATATCACTACACTCATCACTGAGTGAATATAGTATGAGAGAGATAGATTCAAAAAATAGACTAATTAACTCATATAAGATTTGATAAAAAAAGAGTTTGTAAATTGTGAAGAGAACTTTCAGAATAGCTTGAAAAAGAGAATATTATAGTCACAGTGCAGCTGAAATAGTATTTTATTATCAGATTTGAAGATAATACTGTAACAGAGAATTTCACTCAGCTTAATTTTTCACTGAGATGCTGTCAGTATATAATTATCTCATCACTGCTCATTTTATAAATATAATAAGTTTGATATCTATATTATAATTTAACATATATATAACTATGAGATTGTACAGATTCTTATTTTTTATTTAATATATATACTATTTTGATTCTGTGCAGTAGTTATATTTATTAATTAATTATATAATTATTATTCTTATTACTATTCACTATCTATCTAATATAGAATAGAATATTCAACTTGAAAACTCTTCTTTATTATTCTATTTTATAAATTCTTATGTGATTCTTCTGCTCTCATTTATATATTATCTAAAGTATACAATTCATTATTTCTCTTCATTGATATCTCTGAGAAGACTCTCTCATTAAATGAATGAGTGAGTAGTAGAGAGAATAGAAATTATTATAATGACTGAGATTATTTCACTAAGTATTCTTCTTCTTCTTCTATTTATGAGTGTTCTTTTCAATAGTGTTATTTTATTATATGAATTGATATAAAAAGTATATCAATAACATCACTCTCAGATAAAAAAACAGATTAAATATCTCACTGATAAACTGAACTTAAACTCATTCATTAAATAAAAAGACAGTATGAAGAAATCACTTTATGAATAATTTATTAAAAAACTGAGTTTGAATCAGATTGAAAGAGTTAAATAAGATGAAAAGTGAAATCTTTAATATATATAAAAATTCATTATTTTCTTAAAGAATATAAGTTTACAGAATTAAAAGAATATTAATATAGATTTTACAATTAATTTATTTTTTCTATATAAAAATAACTCTGTTTTTTATTTCTTATTATATTTATATATATTCACAGATTTTAAATATTCTTATAAGAGTTTTATTATCTGACAGTATTCTTCTTCTGTAAAAATATTAATAATTTTTAAGAATGAAACTACTGAGATAAGTATATCTGATTCTAATCTTTTATTCAGTTAATTAATATCAGATTCTGCTATTATATTATCTTAACTGTATAATACTGAAATATCATCTTATTATTTAATTATATTAATATTAGTTTCAGAAGCATCTGAAGTTTCATACTTTAATAAGAAGAATATTATCATTTTTCTGAATTATTTTAAAACTGTGTGTAAGTTATACTATATCTCTGATACTAATATATTAATAGTATTATGAAATTACTGTACTATAAAACTGCAGAGATATATTGATCAGCTTATTATAGAATATAAAATATAAACTGAGATAAAAAAACAACTGCTAGCAGATTTCTGATGTGAGAATACTTATCAATAGATATATAATCAGATATATTTTATGACTTTATATCAGAAGAAATATAGAACTAGTCAGAAAATTCTTATCTTTTATCAATAGTTCTATACAGTTATCATACTGTTAATTAAGAAGAATAAAATATAAGAATCTCTTATCTGTGTTTAATTCTTGAGAGTGCTATTCAAAAGAGTCTGAAGATAAGATTTTTTATACTGTCAGATTTAATAAAATAAATCAGTCAGAATAACAACTGTTAAAAGTATATAATACAGTTATTAAGCTGCAGAAAATAATGAAGAGTATTAATTAAATTCTGAATTCTGAAGAATTTCATTCAATATTAATATTAAATTTATTTATATATATATTATTCACTTCTATTATATTTTATATCTCTGTATCTGCTGCTCTGACTATATCTACTCATTCTAGTTAAATAATACAGTGACTCAATAATAATTTTATGAAATTACTAATCAATTGAATAAATATAATAATTATTACTTTTACTGATATATTAAATTAAGAAAATAATTAATAAACAGCTGTAGTTTTGAGAGTTCTTCTTATATATTAAGAACTCTGTTATATGAACTTTATACTAGATTTACTCAATATTTTATATTATAAAATTTAATATGAATTTGATGATCTACTTTAATTTCAATCTAATAGCTTTATTTAACAAGACTGATACTACTGTTCTTCTTCATCAGCAAGTCTTTTATCTATACTCAGAGATTAGATTAGCTCTCAGAGAAGTACTGTGTACTTATTCACTAGAAAGAGAGATAGTGCTACTATTATAAGTAGTAAAGATATTAATTAGAGAATCTCTATAATCAATAATAGCTATAACAGTGATCTAAGAAGTAGAGTTTATAATTATAAGATGTTAAAGTAATAAAAATATCTTATAATAAGATAGATGATTTTTTGAGAGTAGTCAGAATATAGAATATAACTGTGAAATATAAAATATAATTAATTGTAATTAAGAAGATAAGCTTTCTTAATTCTGAGAGTAATGAGTGTGTTTAAATATATGATAAATTTCTCTGATAGATCTGATAGATTTAGTAGATCATGATCTACTGATTATATCAATCTACTGATAGCACTGATAGATTTAGTATATTATGAACTACTGATTATACTGATCTATCAATCATATGATCTGTCTTCTTTCTGAAACTAAGTTCTGTCATTCTGTCACTAGTCTCTGTCAGATCTTCTATTCAGTCAGCTTCTGCTCAATGATTTCTTACTTATTTATATAAGATATTTTCTTAGATTTATAATATCATTTCTCTCTTTCTTTGATAAGCTGTCTTCAGTGATTTTATCATAAATAGCAGTTTTTCTCAGTTTATTTTGAATTTCACTTCTATAAGTTTTTCTTCTCTTTATTTTAGCTGTTATAATTTGTGATCAGATAATTTATTGATATGAACTTACTGCTGATATTACTAGATAAAACTTTATTATATCTTCTTTCTGTCTTTATTATTCTCAGTTGAATCACTCTTATATTAAATCTGATAAATTGAAAAAGTGTAGTAAATGTATTTGAGTTAATTATTATTATATTGATAATAATAGTATTTCTCATTCTGATTGAAATAAGTTATATCATACTCTTGATAAACTTGATAATGATAAGTCTTTGATTAAGAGAGAATTCTCTTATAAATAGAAGAAAATCACTTAATTACTTATAAAGATATCTTATCTTTATAAATAAAAGAAATTTCTTAAGAAGTGTATCAGTCATTTTCTTGAATCTGATATAAAGTCTTTGAAGAAATTGAAAAAATTGAAAGAGAAGAAAGAAAAATAGTATGAAATATAAACTGTTTAGTAACAAGAGATGAAACAACTTCTTACTATCATTAATAACTTCTCTTTTAAACTTTCTGATTCTCAGCTCACTCAGCTGAATCAGTCTCTGAGTTTTACTGATGAAACTGTTAAATCATCTATACTATATTTATCAAATATTTAATAGATTCTCAAGTGTTTTCTGAGATATCATATTCTTTTCATTCAATTAGATAGTGATTCTTTCTACTAATTTTTTATTTATTCAGAACTCTTTCAACTTTATATTCTTATTCTCTTATATCAATTTTTATTTTATACTATTTAATATCTTGAGATACTTTTTTCAGTAATGAGATATAAAAGTTGAGATGAATCTATATAATATCAGAGAGCTAAAGTTTATAGTTTATAAGTTCTATTTATTATAGAATTTTGAATGATCTCAACTTTTTATAATTCAGTTTCTCACTTAATCTCTTGATTTTTATATTTCTTTATAGCAGAAATACTTTCTCTCTCTTTTTAAACTGAGATATTTTCTGATATCTTTGATTATAGTATAATTTCATTCATCTTTCAATGAATTCTAATGTTTTTTATCAATTGATTATGAAGTTATTACAGTGTTACTATTTATTAATCTGTTTTATATACTATACTTTTGATAAGAATTTCTGTCTATACTATATCTGATTCTCTCTTATAATTTATGAAGAATAATATAAATTCTGTAGTAATATTTTTTAAGCTGTTATAAATCAGCTATACTATTAATAGTAATTTAACTCAATTATTTTATTAGTAATTGATATAGCATCTAAGATATTATTTCACTGTTTAATTCAATCTTTTCATCTATTTATCTGTTTATAAGTGATATACTATTAATATTTTATTTTTAATTTCTATTTTTATCATCAGAGTTTATCAAGATTTTGATATAAACTTTGTATCTTAGTTAATAATAATTTCTTTCAGTATTTTATAATTTATAAAGATATTTCTTAATATTATATAAGCTGTCTCTGATGCTGAGATTGCTTTCTGAAATAATAAAAAATAGATATACTTTATAAATTTGTTAATAACTGTGAGAATAAAGTTATACAGTATTCTGATTTTTTAAGTTCTTTGAATTTTAATAATTTGATAATAAAATTCATTGCTATAAATATTTATAATTATCTCAATATTAATATCAGCTACAGTTCTTCATATAATATATATCTGCTGACTTTACTTTATTCATATATTTTACAGTTTCAGATGTATTCTCTGATATCTATTTATATTTCTGATTAGTAGTATATTCTGATAATTTATTCTAACATTTTATCTATTTCAAAATATTCTGTGATTATCATATCATGTTCTTCTTTCATTATTTTCTTTCATAATGTTTCAGAAATATATATATATCTATTTTAATACACTATTTCTTTTTTCTTAACAATTTCTTTGATATTATGAATCTCACAGTTTACTCAAGAGTTCTTTCTTATTTCTTATCTTATTTTATATATTAGATTGCAGCTTATTGAAATTATTCTAGTTACTTTAATTATTTATTTATTGAATATTATATTATATTATTTTTATAAATAATATCTATTTAGATTTTTCTTTGATCATTAAATCTGATCTTCAGTTTAATATATCTACTTATATATTCTTCTTTTCTTTACAGTATTTAATTTTAAAGTTATATACTATTAATACTTCTGATTATCATACTTATCTTTAAATTAATTTCTTTATAATTATGAAGTATTACAGATTATAGTAATTGAATAATATTATAATTTAATATTTAACTTCTTTCAGATATACTCATCATTTTTTCAATACTGTGATAATTATTAATAACTCTTTATTATATATATTATAATTTTATTCTGCTGATATCATTGTTTTTATATAATATATTATTAGTTATAATCTTCTGTTCTAATCTGATTGCTGTAATCTTACTTCAATAGCACAGTCTGATACATCAATATCAATAAATGATAATTATTCTAAATTAAAGTATGCTCTCATATCTCTGTTCTTGAATTTCTTTTTAATTTTCTTAAATATCTGTTATTATTCTGTTCATCAACTAAATGATATTTCTTTTTTAAATAAAATTATTAATAATTTAGTTATATCTGAAAATCTTTTGATGTATATCTAATAATAATTTACTAATTTATGAAAGACTTATACTTCTGTTCTATTGATTGATTCAGATCATTTCACTATTACTTAAATTTTTTTTAAGTTCATTCATATTTCTTCTGTAGATATAATATATTCTAAGAACTTTATTTCTTTTTTAAAGAATTTATATTTCTCTGATTTGAGTTATAACTGATTTTTCTGTAGTTTCTTCAAAATTATCTTAATTTTTTTAATATAATTATCTTATTCTTCTTATATGAATATGAGAATATTGTTCAAGTATATCACAATAAATTTATCAAGATAGATATATAAAACTCAGTTAATCATTACTTAAAATATTGCTGATATATTGATTAATTCAAATAATATGACTAGATATTTATATAATTTAAATCTTATTCTGAATGCTGTTTTTCATTCTTCACTCTTCTTCATTTTTATCAGATTATAAATCTCTTTTAGATTCAGTGCTGTGAATTAAATTATTTCTTAAAATCTATTCTGAATTTTCTTGATAAATAATAATGAATATCTATTTTTTATTATAATATTGTTCAACTGCTGATAGTTCATATATAATTATAAATTTCTGTTTTTTTTAAATATAAATATTACAGAGTATTTCATCAGTGATATTGATAGTCTTATGAATCTCTTTTTAAAATTTTCATTCAAATATCTCTGTAGTTTATTTAACTCTTTCTCAGTTATTTAATAAATTGAAAAATATATTGATTTCTTTCTCTCTTGAAATGATATTTTATAATTTCAGTTCTTATATTCTGATAGACTGTGTGCTGATTCTTTCTTCTGAAATATTTCTTAAAATTATAAATACTTCTCTGATATCTATCTTTTTTCTAGTATAATCAGTTTTTCTATTTTTCAGATTTGAGTTTTTCTGACTTTCTTTATTATTTGAATCTTCTTATTTATAGCTTCACTTCTGATCTCTTTTCTATTATAATTGTTAGACTCTTGAGCTTCTGATTATAAGAAATATTCATATTATATTAGTCTGACTCTTCTCTCATATCAGTTAATCTTGAGATTATATTTCATTAATTATAAATATTTTAATACTATATTATATTCATCAGTTCTGATAATATCAAATATAATATTCTCTTCATATTTATCAACTTATATTTTTATTAAGTATATTTCTTAATTAACTCTCTCTAGACTCACTTTATCAAGTTCTTTTAATTAATATTCTCATTTTTTTTATTAAGTTAGTAATTTTGTCTTAATTATATATTTCTTATTCATAAATATTTCTGTCACTCTGAAATCTAGTAGTATATACACATTTTATTCTTTCAAATTTATTTTAAATATTGAATATTAAGTTTCTTCTGTTATGACTAATTTCTGATTTATTTCACTATTTCAGAGCTCTAATTCTGAGTAGTATATATATTTTTTATTATTTATATTAATATTTTCACTACTTCTGATATATTTTTATTCAGTAGTTTATTTAATAGTTCTGTATCAGTGATTTTTATTTTTCAGATTAATTTCAATATTTTTTTTCAGATTTCTCTTATCAGTTCTTTTCAAGAGTCTGAATTTATTCTGTTATATCTGAGTTTGTAGTATATCTGTATTACTCTGTTTTTCTAATATCAGTGTATTCTTTCTTCTTCTGAATATATAACTGATACTGTTAGAAATTATTGTATTCTAATCTTATAATATATATAATAGATTTTCTTACAGTTGCTGTGATAACAGTATATTCAAGCTATTTCTTAGTATTTTTTATATTCTTTAGCTAGTCTGAGATTATTTCACAATTATTTCAGTATAAATATTAATTTATAAAATATACTTTCTTCTGAGTCTGCTTCTTCTTATAATATTCTGAGAAAATAATTTTATTCTTCTTTTTTTTACAGATGAATCTGATAATTACTTCTTTAATATAGTAATTAAACTATTTCAGAACAGTCTCTGTTATTTATTCTTAATTTTATTTAATATAGCTCTTTATAATTGAAGTTTTTAAATAACTGAACTCTCTGCTCTATCTCATCTAATTAATTTCTCAGTTCTTAAATGATCACTTATTAATCTTCATTCTCTAGTTTTTCATAGTATATGATAATGTAATCTTCTTCATTATCACTGTTAATAATAGATTTATTTATATCACTGTTATATATAGATTGAGTAGTATATAGATATTATAATCTAGAATAATATTTATTATTTTTCTTACTGTTTTTGTGAATTAAATATTTATCTTCTGTATAAAACACTCAATGTATTCTATCATATCTGAGATAATTAATTTATCTCATATCTTGTGAGTTTAGTAATTCTTTATCTTTATTCTCATCTTTTTCTCTGCTTTTACACACTGTGTATTCTTTAAGTTTATAAGAGTAAAATACTCTATGATAAGAATAATTCTTATTAATTTATTATTATTTGATATTATCTTCTTACTCTTATTTATAATATTCATAATTACATGTATATATAGTGTATTCTTTGTATCACAGATAATTCAGATTTCTTATATTAATATTCATTTATTCTTAATGATATACACATTCACTATATATTAATTTAAAGAATTTCAATTCTTCTTTTTTTTTTCATTACTAATAATATTATTCATATATTTCTCAAATTCTTTATTTATAAGTTTTTTATCAAAACTTTTTAATAACTATCTGAAACTATTTTTATTCTCTCTCTTATTTTTATACAGCTTTTTATTATCTGTGATAAAAGTCTTCAAACTTTATCTGAATAATTCTTATTTCTCAGAATTCTTTGTTATTCTACTTTTCTATTGAGTTGAAGTCTGTCTATTCTATAATCTGTAGATATACAGTTATTTAATATTTATCTCTACTCTTTTCAGTGACTCTTAGTTTCTTATCTTCTTTTCTTTATAAGTACTGTCTTACTCAATATTCTGATTTTTTATATAAAAAACACAAATTCTCTTTTCAGTATTATTATTTCTTCTCATCTCTCAGCTTTCTATCAGTTATTATTGTATCTAGTTTCATTGATTTTAATTTATATAAATTAATTGACTTTTTAGATTTTTTTACAGTCTGAGTGTAATAATCTTTCTTCTTCAGTCTTTATTTATAGAGTTAGTTATTGATATATACTGTAACTTCAATTATTTAATTCAGTTCTTCAGATTTTTCTTATATTCTTACAATTTCATTTTTTACTTTTTTCTTCAATTTTTGATAAAATTATACTGTTAATATCTCAGTGTTTCAGTTTAGATATGAACTCAGCTGCTGATATTCTGAAGTATATTATACTGCTGAACTGATTTATTTAAACTGATATATTTTTTATACTGTTATATATTTCTTATTAACTTCACTGAAAGTATTCTGTATAATTTTCATGAACTTCTTATAGTTCTTGAATAATACAGTAATTTTATTATCTTAGACTCTCTCTGTTTTATGAAATTATACTCTGATTTTTAATTCAAACTAGTTAAATACTGATCTGATTAAAAATATTGATATTATCAAGATTTTATCTACTTCAGTTTTTATTTATACTGAATTGATTGCTAGATATAAATTGAGTTATAAAAGAAAAGTTTATAACTTTTCTCTCTCTCTTATAAATAATATGAGTGAGTTAATTTTTAATTCTTATATAAATAATATCATTTCTAGTTATTGATATCTATCAGTGATTTTCTTATTAATTTTCAGTAATTTTTGAATATTATATTTGATTATATCAACAGTTGATTCTGTTTTAAATATCATAGTTAACTTATTTCAGAGATTGAGATACTTTATCTTTTGATATAATAGATTTTCTTCACAGTTTCTCTTAAGTAAATCTTCAAGATTAAGAAATCTCTGTAATCTAGAATAGAGATGATCAATGTGCTACTGTTCTTCTTCATCAGTAAGTCTTTTATCTATACTCAGAGATTAGATTAACTCTCAGAGAAGTACTGTATACTTGTTCACTAGAAAGAGAGATAGTATCACTATCATAAGTAGTAGAGATATTAATTAGAGAATCTCTATAATTAATAATAACTACAGTGATGATCTAAGAAGTAGAACTTATAGTTATGAGATATTAGAGTAATAAGAATATTTTATGATAAAACAGATAATTCTTTGAGAATAGTTGAAATATAGAATATAACTGTGAAATATAAAATATAATTAATTATGATTAAGAAAATAAGCTTTCTTAATTCTGAGAGTAATGAGTGTGTTTAAATATATAATGAATTTTTCTGATAGATCTGATAGACTCAGTAGATTATGATCTACTAATCATATTAATCTACTGATAGCACTGATAGATTTAGTATATCATAAACTACTGATTATACTGATCTATCAATCATATAATCTGTCTTCTCTCTGAAACTAAGTTCTGTCATTCTGTCACTAGTCTCTGTCAGCTTCTATTCAATGATTTCTTGCTTATTTATATGAGATGTTTTCTTAGATTTATAACAACTGATCATCAGCTGTCTGTTGAAAATACAGAGATACTGAATATATATTTCAAAATTATTTAGTAATTAATTATTTCATTGATTTGAGAAAGATTCATCAGAATATATATAATGAATACTTTAAGAGAAATATTATAAGAAAAGATCTGAAAATTCAGATTAATTATTTTGAACTGTATACAGTAATTATTCAACATCTCTTATAATAAATGACAGATTCTTTTATAGTTTTATCTGCAGAAAAACTATATAATAATGAAAGTATCTGAGTAGATATCAATAACACTTCTTTATTATCTGTCAATACTCTGAGTGTTTATAATATAGAATTTAAGAGTGACTCTGATAAAAACAATATGATAGAGAATGAAATGAAAGAATTAATTAGTATTATAATAGTGATAGCACTCACAGATGTAAAAGAAAAAAGTTCATTAGATTAGAATAGATTGATTCTCTCAGATTAAATTAAGAAAGAAAAGAAATTATCAATAATATATTTATAATATAGTAGATAATATTCAGACAGATTTTCAAAGTTGATTTTCTTTATCTAAGATATTATTTCAAACTCTTAAAAATACAAGAAAAAATTATAATTGTTCTGCAAGATTCATCAGATGAATGAAAATCTGAATTCAGAGAATAATATGATTATCTCAGATTCTGAAATAACTGATATCTCTCAGATTCAAAAAAAGCTATTCTTTATCAATCTCAAAAACTCAAAGAACTGAAGCTTATATCAGAAATAAAGAATAAAGATAATATAACTAGCATCACTCAACAGATATTTGAAAAAATTATATTATAGAAAATAGACAGAATTCTAATCAGAGATTTTATAATATATTTCTTATAACTTTAGTAGATATTCTTTCAGAATCTCTCAGCAGAAGTTTAACAGTTTATAATTAATTAAAAATCTCTCTTTATTATCTTGATTCAACTCAGTGTTTATAAGAAATATAATTTACAGTAAAATCTCATATCAGTTGATTATATCAAATTTATAATCAGTATAGAAAAAAATAAGACAGAAGTAATATTCAATAACAGTATAGAAATTAACTATCTAATTAAAAATACTGTATTAGATCTTAATCTTTTAATTCAGAAAAATATTATTAAATCTATTCTGAGTACTGATAATCAGTAAAACAGTATCATTGAAATCTGTCAAGATATCTCAGTATATCTCAGATCAGTAACTGTTTCTCAGATATTTTTTATTATGAAATACAGCTCTCATGAATATATTCTCAGATAATTATATAAAAATAGAACATATCTGATCAGAATAATAGATAACAAAGATAATATTTTCATTTATATTTTTAACTCACTCAATGAGAAGAATCAGATCTTTTTTCTAGAATATTTATCAGAAGATCATAGTAATAGATAACTGAATAATTTTCAAGAATATATTCAGATTTTAAACTAGATCTACTGACTCTGACAGATCTTTATAATATTAATAATAATAAGTGAAGAAATAATATCAGATTCAATAAATATAGAGTAAAATGTGATATAATAAAAATTCTACTATATAATAAAAACAGTATAATAATTCTAATCAATTAATGATTTTCTGACTCTGAGTCAGAAAATAACTACAGTTAATCAGTATTTTCTATTAAACTTTATTAAAATTCTTTACTGTGTATCTCTGTCATTCTTTATCAGTAATTTCACTTTTAAACACAGTCAGTATTTTCTTTTCTTCAGTGACTGATATCTGAATTATAATATATTCACAGCTTTCTACTGTATAATCTACTCTTATACATCTTCATATAAAATTCTCTGAGATTACACAGTCTTATAGTTATAACTCTTTATAAATAAAAAATGAATAAGATTCAATCTTTTAATATATCAACTATTAATAATGAAATATCAGAAAAGATAGATAATTGAAAAGAAATTCAACAGTAAAAATTTAAAAATAATATTATCTCTGAAATAGATTCATTATCATTATATAATCACTATATTATATCTCAATTCTCTGATTATCTGTGTGAATCTTATCTAACACTGAAGAAAATAAAAGATCTATAAATCAGATTAATATTGACTACTCAGAAATATAAATTTCTCATTAAAATACTACTCAGAAAAGAGAGAGCTCTAGTATAAAGCTTCAAAGATCATGAAATATTAATAGAAGAAGTATCTTCACTGATGAAGATATATACAGTTTCTCATAAAATATAATAGACAGTCAGTTTCTCTATTTCTCAGAAACTGATTTTAAATATTATTATAATACTGTGTGAATAACTTGAGTCTGAAGTCTATAAATATTATTACAGTTTATATCATAATAAATAATTTCTCATCAAGAAAAAAAAGATGAAAAAATATTATATTATTAACACTTATATAAATATGAATATTATAACTATTCAAGATGTATATATTTCTTCAAACACTGATACTTTTACTGAAGATTTCATAGAAATAAAGATAATAAATATAATGAATTTCTTTTTCAGATATAATCAGATTCTCTTATATAAAGATAGAAGAGATATAACAGTCTTTCTCACACTGATTAATTTACTTTATCAGACTATTTTATCTCAAAAAACAATAAATTTCATTACTTAATTCTGTCATATTATAGTATGAATTCTTTAATTAAATATTTCATATCAAGTGAATAATTTCATAAATGATATCAATATCAAAGATCTGTAAATAAAATATAATAATGAGAAAGTCATATCTGAGATTTGAAGATTCATCTTGAAATATCTTCAGAATCTAGATATCACTCTAATTAGTATAGAACTTGTGAATATATATATACAAGTTGAGAAATCAGAATTTATCTGTTCTGATATAATACTGATTGAATATATCATTGATATAAATAACAGATAATCAGAAGCTTTAAAAATCATGAAAATTATAATATAATCAGATTCTATTAATATCACAGATATCTAAATATTCATTGATATCTATATCTACTATCAGATCTGAATTCTGAACTTTATATTCATGTTCATTTCAATCTATATACTTTTTAAAAAGAATGTAATTTTTGTATAAGAATCTGCACAGATTAAAATGATGATAATATTGAAAGAAATATTAACAATCACTTCTACACTCATTTATATTAACTATTCAGATGATACTGAGATTATTATTATAATTATGAATTCTTATCAGACAGCTTGAGATGAGATACTTAGTTAACAGAATTGAATAATTAAGAAGCTTCATTTATACTGATATGAGAGTGAAATTTAAAGTGATACTGAAAGAAAATATAATACTGAAAAATTGAAATATCATACAATTCTCAAGATATTGAAGAAATGTCACTATTATCTATATAATATTCATTTCATTCTTGAAACAGATGCAAAGATTTTTATAGTATAATTAAATTAATTCATCACTGATCTGCTCAGCTCTCTCATTATCAGCTGACTTATATAAATTTAAATATTTAATTTCAATATTCAATATATTTCTGAACAGAAGAATACTATCATTAATAATCTTTTCACAGATCTTCTGTGAAAAAAGAATTGTCAGAAGATTAAAATATTGATGATTTTATTAAAATAGAGTTGAATTATATTAGTATTACTAGTATTACAATTTCAGATTTCAAAATTTCTAATAATACAGATGATTCAGCTATCACTTATATTTTTCTATTATCTTATTTTAATTATAGTGAATTAATTAATTATTATCTTACTACATTGATTTATCTGTATAATATTTCACACATTATTTTCTTCAGATGATATAGATATACTCTTTAATATATAATGTAAGAATAATATTTATTTCAATAATCAGATAAGAGTTTTTTATTAAAATGTATTATAAATAATTCTTCTGAGTAAAAGAAAATTATTACTCAGATGTATAATAAATCTGAATATAAAAGTTACAAAATTATTAATTATAAGATTTCTCAGCAATATTGATGAGAAGAAATATGAAAAGATATCAAAGTATATTATAAGATTTATAAAGTATATTAACTATAAAATAATATCTGTTTAGAAGAATCACTCTATCTGACAAGCTGTAATTATCTTTGAGAAAAGTGATATATTGATATAATCAAATTTCTGAAGAACTGAGAAAAAATATATACTATTATTACTTATAATAATTTCACTGACTGAGTTAAAGACTGCTCACTCACTTATGAAATTGCTGAAAATATTATATAATTTATCTATAAAAATATTATCTACTGATATAGTTACTTTCAGAATATAATATATAATAATAAATCAGAGAATAAGAGATGAATCAGAGTTCTGATCAGTAAATATTATATTAAGTAAATAATCATCTCTGTATACAATACTAAAATAAATAGTATAATTGAACACAGTCACTGTCTAATTTCTAACACTCTTATAAAACTAGCTGCAGATAACTATAACTGAGTGAATTATTTTCATTCTGTATTATAAGCAGATTATATTATTATTCAGTAATCTATAGATAAAATATCTTTTCATCTGTAATATAAATATAACACTATTCTTCTCATAGAACTGAATATTCTTATCTGATAGACACTATTTTAATGAACTATTCAATTCTGCACTAATCTGATATATATACATATTCAATAATTGAAAAAGAGAGATAAGAATCTGAAGAAAATTATTCATTATCTGCAGTGAGTAAGAGAAAAAAACTGTAATCTATTTAATAAGATAAGACAGTTAGTATAAAAATCATTATAGTGAGAAGATCTTATACTCTTGTATAATATAAAAATAGAGATATTTTATTCTATTAAATTGAATTTCTGCTGACTAAGCTTATACTGTATCTGAGATATTAATTATATAAAGAAATTCTACTGTTTGAAGAAACTGAATAATACAGTATTTTAGAACACTACTGTAGAAAATTACTTGAAAAAATTCTTTTTTTATAATACTTAAATATTTACTGCAGAAAGTAATTCAATATAGAATGATAAAAATAATAATAAGAGAGAGAGAGAGAATATAGAGAGAAAGAGTAAGAATAACTTACAGTTACTGATTTTATAGAGTAAAAAGTTTATAATTATAATCTGATTACTGTTTATAACTATAATTTATTTTTTCTTTGTTATTTCATTAATTTCATTCATTCTGTCTTTGAATAATCTCATTTCTTTCACTTTCAGATGCTGAAGAATTATATATACTATTCTGAACTTTTTTCTTTACTCTTTTCATTTCTTTATACATATTTATATTGACTGATAATTCATCTCAGCTAGTTTTATATCTGTTATATTTACTACTGACTGCAGCTGTAGCTGCTATCTGATTATTTATTTTTCATTATATAATTCTTCTCATTTCTTCATACTGCTCTTTTAATTCTGAAAAGTGCTGTCAGATGTGAAGATAAATATATAAATTATCTCTTATGTTATGAATCTAAGAAAACACTTCATATAAACAGTCAGAAAATCATTGAGTAAGAGAAGATCTGACAGAGAGAGCTGATAAAGACTAGTGATAAAATAACAGAACTAGAAGTCAGTATAAAAAAGATTATATGACTGATAGTAAAGATAGATGTAATAGTAAGTTACTATCAGAAGCTATCAATGCTATTGATATTTTAAATAGTTATAATAGCTGACTGCTATCATAGCTATCAGATCTATCAGAAGATTTCATTATATATTTAAACACACTTATTACTCTTAGAATTAAGAAAGTTTATTTTCTTAATTATAATCAATTATATATTTATATTTCACAGTTATATTCTACATCTCAACTACTTTTTAAGAATCATCTGTTTTATTATAAGATATCTTCATCATTTTAACATCTTATAACTATAAGCTCTATTTCATAGATCACTGTTATAGCTATTATTAATTATAGAGATTCTCTAATTGATATCTCTACTACTTATGATAGTGATACTATCTCTCTTTCTAGTGAATAAGTACACAGTACTCTTCTGAGAGCTAATCTAATCTCTGAGTATAGATAAAAGACTTACTAGAGAAGAAAAACAGTAGCATATTAATTATCTTTTATTCTAGATTATGAAGATCTCTCAATCTTAAAGATTTATTCAAAAGAAACTGTGAAGAAGATCTATTATATAAAAGATAAAATATCTCAATCTCTGAAGTAAGTTAACTATAGTATTTAAAACAGAATCAACTGTTGATATGATTAAATATAATATTCAAAGATTATTAAAAATCAATAAGAAAATCACTAATAAATATTAATAACTAGAAATAATATTATTTATATAAGAGTTAAAGATCAACTCACTTATATTATTTATAAAAAAGAGAGAAAAGCTATAAGTCTTTCTTTTATAACTTAATCTATATCTAGCAATTAATTTAGTATAAATAGAGACTGAAGCAGATAAAATCTTGATAATATCAATATTTTTAATTGAATCAGTATTCAACTGATTTAAATTAAAAATCAGAATATAATTTCATAAGACAGAAAGAGCTCAAGATAATGAAATTACTGTATTATTTAAAAACTATAAGAAATTCATGAAAATTATACAGAACACTTTCAGAGAAGTCAATAAAAAATATATAATAGTATAGAAAATATATCAATTTAGATAAATCAGTTCAGCAGTATAATATACTTCAGAATATCAGTAGCTGAGTTTATATTTAAACTGAGATATCAAGATATTAACAGCACAATTTTATTAAGAATTGAAGAAAAAAGTAAAAGATGAAATTATAAGAATACAAAAAAGATTTGAAGAATTAAGTTAAATAATTGAAGTCACAGTATATATTAATAACTGACTCTATAAATAAAGACTAGAGAAAAAAAGTTACTACACTCAGACTATAAAAAAATCTAAAAAGTTAATCAATTCATATAAATCAAGATTAATGAAACTAGATATAATAATAACTGATAGAAAGTCAAGAGATAAGAAGAAATAATGATATTAAAAAGAGAATTTATATTTCTTATATAAAAAATCAGAATATTAAGTGAGACAGTGTTTATAAAGAAAAGAAGATAAGAAATTAAAAGTCACTGAGAAGAGTAGAGATGAATATTAAGTAACTGTATATCTATAAATTATGAAATAGACAGACTTCAATCTGACAGAGAAGCAGAATAAAGAAGAATTCTGAGAAATAAGAATTATTCAGACAGAGTTTGAAGACTTTTATCACAGATAATAGAAAGCTGTATAAGAATAAGAACAGTTTCAGATAATCATTGAAAAGTTTTGATAAAAAGCTTATGAATAGAGAATTTGAAAAGTATGTAAATAATATCATCAGCAATAAAGAAGAGAAGATGAATTAAAATTCTTAAATTCTTCAAACTAATATATAGTGAATGTGTATATCATGAAGAATAAATAAATATTAATACAAGAAATCTGAATTATCTGTGATACAAAGAATATATTATATATATATATGATTGTGAATATCATAAACAAGAGTAAGAAGATAATATTAAATGATAATAAACTAATAAGAATCATTCTTATTATGAAGTATTTTACTCTTGTAAGCTTGAAGAATATATAATATATAAAAACAGAGAAAAAAATAAGAATGAAGACAAAGAATTATCAAACTCATAAAATATGAGATAAATTAATTATCTTAGATATAATAAAATACATTGAGTATTCTGTACAGAAGATGAGTGTTTAATTTACAAAAATAGTAAAGAAAATAATGAATATTACTCTAGATTATAATATCTATATACTATCTGATCTGTATATAACAGTGATACAAATAAATCAATCACTGATAGTGAGAATGAAGAAGATTATATCACTGTTTACTATGAAGAGCTAGAAGATATAGATTAATAAATAATTATTTAAAAGCTGAGAAATCAATTAGATGAAATAGAGTAAAGAGTTCAGCTATTTGAGAACTTCAATTATAAAGAGTTATATCAAGTAAAATTAAGAATAAATAATAGAAACTATTCTGAATCAGTTTAATTACTATATTAAAAAAGTAATTATCAAATTTATCTGTAAAAGAAAAAGAAATAAAACTATTTTCTCAGATCACTGTGAAAAGAAGTAGACTTAAATAAGAATATATTCTATAAATCAATATTTATACTGAAATGATTGCAGAATGACTCTAGACTAGCTAAAGAATATAAAAAATATTGAGAAATAGCTTGAATATACTGTTATTACAGTGACTGTAAGAAAGTCTATTATATATATTATAAAATTAGAATATAATGATTTTCAACAGTATCAGCTATATACTCAGAAGAAGAAAAAATACACTGACACTGAAAAGACAGAGTGATATAGATATATTATAATCTCAGATATAACAGAGTAAATTCAGACTCTTAAAGAGAACTGATAAGAGAGATTAGAGAAAAATATTAAAATCAATCTGAAAAATAAAAATTACTGATACAGAACTGTTGAAGAAACTACTGAATGAAGATATATTAAAAGTAGTGAAGATACTAGTATAAATAATAAAAAACATACACATGATTCAGAATTAAAGTTTTAAAATAGTGAAATAAATCAGAAGTTAGTCATAATAGAAGAAATTTAATACTTAATACTTAAAGTGAATTTAGAAAAGTGAAATATATATACACTACTGAATTTCAGAGTAATAGAAATATTTATAAATAAGAAATATATAATTAAAATAAAATTATCAACTCAATGAAAAGAATAAGAATATCAACTAAAAGAATTTGATAAAATAAGTTTAGAAAGAGTTAATTAAGAAATATATTTAATAAAGATATAAGTCAATGAATACAAAGAGAATATTATATTTAATATTATCAGAATCAGTGAATATAATATAGTACTGAGATATTTATAATTAATAAAATATAATTCTGAGATTAGCTGATATGAGAGAAGAGTCAGACTAATATAATATGAATATTTCTTACAATCAGAAGTTTAAGAGTTTAACAATCACAGTAGAAAAGAGATCAGAAGTGAAGCTATGAATAAGAAGATTTAAGTAATAAAAAAAGTCAGAAAAACTCAAGCTTAGAAGATAGAAGAATTAATTACACTAGAAAAAAAACAGATATCAGAGAAGTATTTATAATTCTAAGAAATATTTCAGAAGAAAGAATCAGTACACAGTCTATCAGAATATAAGAACTGAAATCATGAAATATTATTTTAAAAGAAAAAGAAATTAATATACTCTTCAATTTATTGAATGATAGAAAAGAAATTAAATAAACTATGAAAATATTTGAATAAAAATATTGAGAAAAGATTCATAAAATTATCAACATCACTTACAGAATACTCTGTGATATTTATATTAAAAAAGAACAGAAGTCTATAATTATATATAAACTATCAGCAGTTGAATAATATTATAATAAAAAATAGATACTTATTATCACTTATCAAGAAAATTCAGAATATATTTTAAGCAGTAACTTAATTCACAGTACTGAATCTAAAAGAAGTCTATAATCTGATAAAAATGAAAAAGAGTGAAGAATGAAAAACAGTATTCAAAACAAGATTCAGATTATATAAATATTTAGTTATATTATTTAAATTAATTAATATATCAGTAATATTTTAAGTAATAATTAACTGAGTTTTATATAACTATTTTAACAAATTTATTATAATATACTTGAATAATATTCTTATATTTATATAAGAAGAATGAGACAATCATATTAAAAAAGTTAAGATGATTTTAAAGAAACTACAGAAAAATCAGTTACAGCTCAAATCAGAGAAATATAAATTCTTTAAAAAAGAAGTAAAATTCTTAGAATATATTATATCTATAGAAGAAATATAAATAAACTTAAAAAAGATTTAAGTAATAATGAAATAATCTGAATTAATTAATAAAATAAAAATATAAGTCTTTCACAGACTAATAAATTATTATCAGATATATATTAAAAGATTTTCAGATATGACTAAATCATTAACAATCTTATTTAAAAAAGAAGTATTATTTAGTTAATAAACAGAATAATAACAGATATTCAAGAAAATTAAAGAAGAATTTAAGAATAGAAATATAAGAGTACACTTCAATTCAGAATAATCATTATTTATTAATATTAATATATCAGACTGTGCTATTAAAATAAGATTATAGTAACTGAATCAGAATAGAAGACTACAATTAATAGTATATTATATGAGAACAATGATATCAGCAGAATAAAATTATAATATATATAATAAAAAATTATTAATAATTATCACAGTATTGAAAAAATAATGAGTATATCTAAAAAAAGTTAAATATCAAGTTATAATATTATCTGATTATCATAATCTATAATATTTCATAATTATAAAGAAATTAACTTGAAAATAAATATAATAATCAGAAATATTAACAGTATATAACTTTAAAATTAAACACTGTAAAGAAAAGAAGAATATATAAATAAATATATTAAATTAAAAATCAGATTTGATGATTAAAAAAAATCTAAATAAATATTATTCATTAAAAAATAAAATAATATAATATTCAATAAATAAGTAATTAGAGTAATTAGAATAATTTTAATAAACTGTAATCTAATATATAAAATAAGATAAAAAATAAGAGAGAATTCTTGAGTAAATCATAAAATTCATAATATTAAAGAAATCATTAAGAAAAAAGAAATAGTGTACTGAAATAGATATATATATATTTCTAAAATATTATAAAAGAAAATAATGAAAGAAGAATATAATATAATAATCACAGAATACTTCAGAATAGATAAAATATTAGAATAAATTATCAGAATATACTACTGATCAGAAATATAAATAGATATCAGAAAATATATTCAAAACTGTAAAATATATTAATAAAATAAAGTCAGTAGATATATATTATATAAAAAACTGCAGTTAATATTAATATTAAGATAATTATAAATATTCATAGTAATGAATTTTATTATCAAATTATTAAAATTCAAAGAATTTAAAATTAGAATACTGTATAACTCTATTCTCACAGATACTGACAGATTTATAAAGTATATCTATTTCTTATTATTTTAAGAAATAATCTCAGTATCAGAGACAGTTTATATAATATTAAGAAATATCTTTATAAATTATAAAATAATGAAAGAAATTATTATCAATTGAGATATAAAGTTTATATTAAAATTTTGATAAATTCTGATAATAAAAATAGAAGTTAAAAATAAAATATTAACAGTATATCATTTATAAATAGATAAATAGATAGAGAAATTAAATTAAACAGTGAAATAATATTTTAAATACTATATCAATTATTAATAAAATAATTGAGTTGAATTACTGTTAATAATATAAATGATTTATAATAGCTTAAAAAATACTATTATAGAATTTACATCTTTCTTTATAAACTATAAGAGAGAATCAGATATAGTACAGACAGAAATTCTTATTAAAAATATAGTATATAAAACAGATCAATAAATAGTAATACTGTGATAACTTTATAATTAATTAATAAAGAATATAGAATTTATAAAGAAATAAATGAAATTATACTATAATTGAAAATATCAGAAAATATCTCAGTTTAAAAAGAGAGAGAAAGTATTTCTACTATAATAAAATATAAAAATCAAAAGATTAAATGAGAAATTGAATTATAAAAAATTGAAATCATTCAAAATTCTGTAATAAACAGAATCAGTTAATTTTAAACTTCAACTCTCTGATATTATATAGATTTATCTCAACTTTTATATCTTATTATTAAAAAAAGTACTTTAAGATATTAAATAGTATAAAACAGAAATCAATATAAGAGAATAAAAATATAAAATTGAAAGAATTCTGAATAAATAAAGAATTAGTAGAAAGAATCACTATCTAATTAAATGAAAAAAATATAATATCTTAGAAAATACTTAAAAATCTATTGAATATCTGATAAATATAGTATAGATAATTCAACAGTTTTATTAGTAAAACTCAGAGACTGATTCAGCTGAATAAACTGAGAATCAGAAAGTTTAAAAAAGAAATTATCAATAATAGTAAAAAGTTATTTTATCTTTTATTACTGAGTAGTTTACACTTCACACTGTTTTTTCTTCTTCTCTTTCAGTTTTTTCAACTTCTCTAATAATTAAGTATCAGACTTAAGAAATCAACTGACACACTTTTTAAGAAACTTCTCTTATTTTTTAAGATAGTTGAGATAAGTTATAAATATTATAACTTACTCATGAGCAGCAGATTTCTGAGCTTTAAATTTCTTCTACTCTTATACTACTGTTCTTCTTTATCAGTAAGTCTTTTATCTATACTCAGAGATTAGATCAGCTCTCAGAGAAGTATCATGTACTTATTCACTAGAAAGAGAGATAGTGTCACTATCATAAGTAGTAGAGATATCAATTAGAGAATTTCTATAATCAATGATAGCTACAGCAGTGATCTAAGAAGTAGAGTTTATAGTTATAAAATATTAGAATAATAAGAATATTTTATAATAAAACAGATGATTCTTTTAAGAGTAGTTGAGATATAGAATATAACTGTGAAATATGAAATGTAATTAATTGTAATTAAGAAGATAAACTTTCTTAATTCTAAGAGTAATGAATGTGTTTAAATATATAATGAAATCTTCTGATAGATCTGATAGCTATGATAGTAGACAGCTATCATAACTATTTAAGATATTAATAGTATTGATAGCTTCTGATAGTAACTTACTATTATATCTATCTTTACTATCAGTTATATAATCTTTTCTGTCTCAGCTTCTAGTTCTGCTATTCTGTTGCTAGTCTTCATCAGCTCTCTCTATCAGATTTTCTCTTATTCAATGAGTTTCTGACTGTTTATACAGAGTGTTTTCTTAGATTTATAATATCATTTCTCTCTTTCTTTATTAAATTATTCTCAGTATCTTTGACATAAATAGCAGTTCTTCTCATTTTTTTTAGATTTCATCTTTCTGTAAGTCTTTCTTCTTTCTTAGCTGTTATAATCTGTGATCAGATAATCTGTCAGTATGAGAACACTGCTAATATTGAAAAATTAGATCTCACTATATTTTCACTGTATATCTGTTGTTCTCATCATAATTATTCTTATATTAGATTCAATAAATATAAAAAATGTAGTGAGTGTACTTGAGTGAGTAAACTGTGTTTAATTGATTTAATTATATTACAGATCAACTGGGAGAAATTTTACTGAGAGCAGAAGAAACTTAAATCTCAGAAATCTGCTGCTCATGAGTAAGTTATGATACTTATAACTTATTTTAACTGTCTTGAAAAATAAGAGAAGTTTCTTAAAAAATATACTGATCAGTTTCTTAAGTCTGATACTTAATTATTAGAGAAATTGAAAAGACTGAAAAAGAAGAAGAAAAAATAATATAAAATATAAACTGCTCAGTAATAAGAGATAAAATAATTTTTTACTATTATTAATAATTTCTCTTTCAAACTTTCTAATTCTCAGCTCACTCAGTTAAATCAGTTTCTGAGTTTTACTGATAAAACTGTTGAATCATCTGCACTATATTTATCAGATATTTAATAGATTCTTAAGTATTTTCTGAAATATTATATTTTTTTCATTTAATTGAATAGTGATTCTTTCTACTAATTCTTTATTTATTCAGATTTTTTTTAATTTTATATTTTTATTCTTTTATATCAATTTCTATTTTATATTATTTAATATCTTGAGATACTTTTTTCAGTAATAAGATATAAAAATTGAGATGAATCTATATAATATCAGAAAATTGAAGTTTATAGTTTATAAGTTCTGTTTATCACAGAATTTTGAATAATCTCAACTTTTTATGATTCAGTTTCTCACTTAATTTTTTGATTTTTATATTTTTTTATAGCAGAAACATCTTCTCACTTAATTTTTTGATTTTTATATTTTTTTATAGCAGAAACACTTTCTCTCTCTTTTTAAACTGAGATATTTTCTGATGTTTTTAATTATAGTATAATTTCATTTATCTCTCAATAAATTCTATATCTTTCATCAATTGATTATGAAGTTATCATAGTATCAATATTTATTGATCTGCTTTATATACTATACTTTTGATAAGAATTTTTATTTATACTATATCTGATTCTTTCTTATAGTTTATGAAGAATGATATAAATTTCATAGTAGTATTCTTTAAACTGTTATAAATTATCTGTGTCATTAATAGTAATTCAATTTAATTATTTTATTAATAATTAATATAATATCTAAAATATTGTTTCATTATTTAATTCAATTTTTCTATTTATTTATCTGTTTATAAATAATATACTATTGATATTTTATTTTTAATTTCTATTTTTATTATCAGAGTTTATCAAAACTTTGATACAAACTTTATATCTTAATTGATAATAATTTTTTTCAGTATTTCATGATTTATAAAAATATTTCTTAATATTATATAAACTGTCTCTGATACTGAGATTATTTTCTGAAATAATAAGAAATAGATGTATTTTATAAATCTGTTAATAACTGTGAGAATAGAGTTATATAGTATTCTGATTTTAAGTTCTTTGAATTTTAATAATTTAATAATAAAATTCATTACTATAAATATTTATAATTATCTCAATATTAATATCAGCTGTAGTTCTTTATATAATATATATCTACTAACTTTATTTTATTAATATATTTTACAGTTTTGAATATATTCTTTAATATCTGTTTATATTTCTAATCAGTAGTATATTCTGATAATTCATTCTAATATTTTATTTATTCTGAAGTATTCTGTAGTTATTATATTATATCTTTCTTTCATTATTTTCTTTTGTAGTGTCTCAGAAATATATATATATCTATTTTAATACACTATTTCTTTTTTCTTAATAATTTCTTCAATATTATGAATCTCACAGTTTATTTAAGAATTCTTTCTCATTTTTTATTTTATTTTATATATTAGATTACAGCTTATTAAGATTATTCTGATTACTCTAATTACTTATTTATTGAATATTATATTATTTTATTTTTTAATGAATAATATCTATTTAGATTTTTTTTAATCATCAAATCTGATTTTCAGCTCAATATATCTACTTATATATTCTTTTTTTTATAATATTTGATTTTAAAATTGTATACTGTTAATACTTCTAATTATTATATTTATCTTTAAGTTAATTTCTTTATAATTATGAAGTATTACAGATTATAGTGATCAGATAATATTATAACTTAATATTTAATTTCTTTCAGATATATTTATCATTTTTTCAATACTGTGATAATTATTAATAACTCTTTATTATATATATTATAATTTTATTCTACTGATATCATTATTCTTATGTAATATACTATTAATTATAATCTTTCATTCTGATTCAGTTACTGTAATCTTACTTCAATAGCACAGTTCAATACATCAGTGTCAATAAATGATAATTATTTCAGATTGAAGTAGATTCTTATATCTCTGTTCTTGAATTTCTTTTTAATTTTCTTGAATATCTGTTGTTATTCTGTTTACTAACTAAATAATACTTCTTTTTTAAATAAGATTATTAATAATTTAGTCATATCTGAAAATGTTTTAATGTATATCTGATAATAATTTACTAATTCATGAAAAACTTATACTTCTATTCTATTAGTTAATTCAGATCATTTCACTATTATTTAAATTTTCTTTAAGTTTATTCATATTTCTTCTGTAGATATGATGTGTTCTAAGAACTTCACTTCTTTTTTAAAGAATTCATATTTCTCTGATTTGAGTTATAACTGATTTTTCTGTAGTTTCTTCAAAATCATCTTAATCTTTTCAATATGATTGTCTCATTCTTCTTGTATGAATATGAGAATATCATTCAAGTTATTATTATTATTATTATTATTATTATTCTTCAATTATAGATGTATACAGTCAGAGACTATGACATCTATCTGAGAACTTTCAGTTCTCAGAATTTCTCTATCTAACTAGCTATTATATAAATGTCAATTTCAATATACTAATAGAAAATTTCACACAGAATACAAAGACTTCTTATTATACACACAATTTTTATAGCAGCTTTTCTCAGACATATTTTAACAAAAGAAATAAGAATTTTAGATATTAAAGATAGTATCTTTTAATAGAATAAAGAAAATAGAGAAATACAAAAGAATGAAAATAAAGAAAATATAGAAAATTTCAAAGACAGACTTTATAGCTGTTTTAACAGACTATATTTACATTTCTTTCTCATTCTCTTTCTCATAGAAGTAAGAATTCAGTCATTATCTTATAGCTATTTGAGTTTTTTCAAGATAGTCAGATAAAAACTTAATTTCAGTCTCAGTTGAGAATAAAAATTTTATATTTATCTGATTTAATTCATACTTTTCTCTTAGTTCAGCTCTGATTTCATTACATAATAAATAATTCATTATTAAATACTCAGAATTTTCTTTTGAATCACAGAAAAAACACTCATCTATATCAAATCTATCACTAAATCTTTTAGTATAAAATTTAAAATAGTTATATTCAAGTTTTAACTGAATTATTGAAGAAAAAATCTTCTTTTTACACTTTATTGAATAAGATTTTCACTTAGATTTAGTTTCAAATCTTGTATAGTGTACACTTTTTTTCTGCTTATTTCAGTTTTCATTTCACTTTTTTAAATATGATTCTTTTATCTTTCTTTTTATAAAAGATCAGAAGATAATTTTCTGAACAGATCTCTCTAATTCAGTGTTTTTTTTTACTGCTAAATCTGTCAGTTCATTTTCATATACATTTATATGAGCTGAAACTCAGTGTAAATGAATGAATACTTTACTTCTATTCTGAATTTTTTTAATAGATTTGAAAATCAAATTAAGATTCATCTAATTATTATGAATCTGACTATTTTTTAGTCTTTTCAAAGCAGCTTGACTATTTGAAAATACTCAGACATCTTTTAGATCAGAACTTTTTTAAATCTTTAACTCAATTAGTTTAAAAACTTTTATAATTATAAATAACTCAGTATCAAAAACTTCAGCTTCATCACTCAGATTTCATGAATCTGATTTAAATTTATGATTATTTTCAGTGTATGTAATTTCTGTATCTAGTTTATTCATATTCTTATTTTTAGAGTTATCTGTATATATTAGAATTGAACTCTCAATTCTAATATAAGCTAGTCTTTGTAAGTGTTTCTTATATTCTTCTTCTTTAGATGAATCACTTATTTATAAATTAATTAAAGACTCTAGCTTTTTTCTTTGTGAAACTATATTTTCATGTTTAATTTCTTCAATATTTAATGAAGAAAATTGATCTTTTATCAATGAGCAGAGTCAATACAACTGAGAAGGAATTTTCTTATTATTTGAATTATTCTCATTTCAATCAAGATATCTATTTCAATCTAACTCATTTCCTGAATTTAATGATGAAAATGAGAAAGAGACTCTTTATCTAATTGCATGAATTGAATTCATCTTCATAATTCTCAATGAATAATTCATACAGATCTTTTCAAATCTAATAGCAGAGAGAGAAATTGAAGCTTCAATTTTCATAGCTTGAACAGAAGATAACTTAAAAGCATCTAATATTCTTCTTAGAGCTCTATTTTGTAGACTTTGAAAGATTTCAGTGAAATTTCTTTGATTTTTTCATTATATTTGAACTTCATAATCAGCTACTGAAGTGATACAAGCTATATATAGCTGTCTCATAGCTTGAAAAGATAAATCTCTTTCAGTATTTGATAGTCTGATTATATTATTCAGTATTCTTTCTGCTTTAGTCACTCTTTATTGAATATGATACTTAAAGTTCAATTTTGAATTCAGTCATATTTTCAATCATTTCACATTTAAACTAGATTTAGTCTCTTTATTTAAAAGTGTCAATGAGAGCTTTTTCTCATTAAATCTGAGATAAAAATGAATTAATTCAGTTTTATTCATATCAAATTCAATATTATTAATTTCAGCTCTTGAGAAAATTTTCTCTGCTGCTTTCTTTATTATCTCAAGATTTATTTTAATTTTCTTTAAGTCAATATCATTCATATAGCTAGAAGATCTTACTACTTTTATTTCTCTATTTTTGAATAAATAAGCAGTATAAATTACAAATAAAATAGATGAGATTGAAGAGTTTTAAGAAGTTTCAATTTTTATTTCAGTTTTCTTTTATTTCATATCATCAAAAAATAGTTGAATTCTTCTTTTTGATATAAAATAATCTACTCATTTTATTAATGACAGAGATAATTTCAAATTCATCAATATTTTAATCATTTTTAACTTTGAAATATGATCAAAAATATCTTTTATATCTATAAAAGCAGCTGTTGAAATCAGATCTTCATTTTTTACAATTTAAATATCATGAACAACTGAAAGTACAGTATCAATTACTGAATTCTGTTTTCTATCTCTTATCTGCTCAGAAAATAGAAGAGATTTATTTAAAAAGCTTAGAAAGAATAATCTAGTTATTATTATCTTCTCAAATACTTTTCTTATATAATTTAAAAGAGATATAACTCTATAGAATTTTGAAATTAATACTTTTCTATTAGATTTTATAAGAATAATCTCAGTTACTTCTCTTCAGTATTCAGAATGATATTCATTCTTTAGAAGATTGAAGAATAATTCAAAATATTCATCTTTTAAATATAAATAAGTATTTTGAATTATTATATAATTAATAGAATCAGACTCTGCAGCTGTTTTAGTTGAACTACTATATATAACTGATTCTAACTCATCTTTTGATAGTTCAGATCAATTTTATTCAC